>VYZS01027450.1:4519-14848 GCA_013400695.1 Neodrepanis coruscans | reverse complement strand
TTTGAATAACTGCTTTTATGTGCTGTGAAGAACAGTAACCATCGTGTATTGTGTTTTTGTTCAAATCCTATTTGTTGTTATGGAAACTGCATTCCTCTAAAGCTTCCTGTTGTATATCTGCTCTACAAGACATTATTTAAAATGTTCAGCAGCAAAGGTAGAAGGATAACATAAATTCAAATAATACTTGGTTTGACTATTACTACTTTACAACTTTTGTACATTTTTTATAGAGAATATGCATAACTATTATCAGACACATCTTCAGTTTTCTGAAACTGAGTTGTTTTGTAACATTTGATCAATAAGGGATTTTATATTCCATTAAATTGGAGTGATGTGTTAAAAAATGCAGTCTTCTCTAGTTTCACATGATTTCATGTTCTCCTGATTGTTTCAAACTTAACAACAGGAGGCATGACTATGTAAAGGGGTCAGTGATTTAGCAAAGATGCCTTACATACGCTGAGGAAGACTGCTTGCTAGATATTGATGACACTACTATTTCTATGTGGAAAGTAATAAAACAAAGGAATTTGCCATGAATATTAAGATTTTGATTTTGATGGGCATTTATTGTTGTTGTTTCTTTGGTTTGTATGGGGTTTTTTTATTTGTTTGTTTGTTTGTTTTTTTAATAAAAGCAAAACAATCAAGTGTTCACCTTTTTCTTTTTTCAATTAAAAAATAATTTTGGCAGTTAATGTTAGAGTATTGTGAGAGCGCACCTATTTCCTCATCTTCAAGATTTTTCACTCTGAGCATGCAAGAGAAACATGAATGAGGGAATAATAACAGTGCACAAGCAATAGTGTTGAAAGACAGTTTGAAAGATTTTCTGTGTATGCCTTTGGGGTAAGAATCAATTTGCAGGGAGAACCTAAATGGAATCAGCAAGGAAGCAATACGCCAAATAAAAAGCAATGCGAATGAAAATGAGAAGAAGCAAGTTGCAGGCCAGGTTGTAAATCGTAGTGGAAACTCTTCAAATACAGTGATTTTGGCCCATATCTTGTTACCTGTGAATCCAGAAGCGTGCTCCAGAGACGATCTGAGGGCAGCAGTCTTTATAATTTTTCAAAACTTTCTCCATTAATGTTTAAAATGAACAGGAAATGTTTTAAAACTCCTGAAGTCTATGAATTTCCTAGCCTGTTTTTTCTGCTCAGGAAGGTTGAACAAACTGCAACAAATATGCGATGGAAAAAATCTGTGATTTAGTATTAGGGATTTTATGAATATTTGTGGTCAACACCTTCGTTCTCTTCTCCTACCAGAAGATTTCTGTGTCTAGCTCTTTTCGGAACACTTTCTCTCTGTGTCCCTCATGCATATATTTGTCCAAGTTCAGAATTTATTAATTTTGGGCCAAGTACCGACTTCTATTACATCCATCCATTTCTTATATAGATTCATTTACTGTAATCCTAATTCAGATAATTTTTTTTTCTTTTTTTCTCAGCCTTGCAAATGGACACCAAGAGATTTCACAGAAGTAAAGTGAATCCTATTAAGAGAAGGTATATCATATTAACATTCTTTTTAATATCATGACAGAATTTTAGCCAGAGGCTCTGAGGAATCTTGAATAGTCTCATTTTCTACATAAACGCAGCATATGTTTTGTGCCAGTTGGCAAATAAGCAGAGAAATGTATGCTATGAATTTCAATATTAAAATATGTTTCTCTCACTAATTAAAATAAGATAGCCTGAGAGTAAAATTATTTGATTACTTGTAAGGTATAAAAATGATGGGTCAAAAATGATACAAATACTTGTCTTTCTTCTAAATACACTCAACTATAGTGTATTGTTTCATCTTGCTACAAAATAAAATATGGCTACACAAACCAGTGTCAAATAACAAACACAAAAAATTCTTTCCAGGTTTGAACTTAAGGACACTGAATCAAGCAGAGTCATCCCCTTTGTAAAGAGCTGTTTGCATTAGGTTCTAAACACAATTATATTTCATGATTAATTTTATGTTCACTCTTCCACTTGTCATAAATAGTGTGGCGGTCTGGTTTGAATTTAACAAAAATAAATTCTGGCATTCAAGCATTTTAAAATCTGCATTAAAATAAAATTATAATTGCACAGACAACATATTAGAAAGGGAAAATTAATAAAATAACTACATAAGATAATTTCAACATCAATGATCTTGTATACTTTCATGTCCAAAAATTGCTGAAAGGAGACAAACATCTGTTGAGATAGAAGGAAAGCATGTAGTATATTTTGGCAGAGTGCCACTGAATTCCCCTTGGAATGATTATAGAGTCATAGAGTCATAGAATATGCTGAGTTGGAAGAGACTCCTCAGGATCATCAAGGCCAAATCCTGACCCTGCACAGGTGTGCTGGTATGAGAGTGTGTTTTGAATTTGGGTTGAATGCAGTGATGACAATAGAGATGGTTTTGTTATTGCTGAGCAGGGCTTACATAGAGCCAAGGCCTTTTCTGCTTTCTGTACTGCCACACTGGCAAAGACACTGGAGGTGTATTACCATACCAAGGGGAAAGATCTCTAAGACAGGTGACCCAAAATGACCAAAAGGTATACCTTATGGTATAATGCTCAGCATATAAAGCTGAGGGGAAGAAGGAGAAGTCAGATGTTTGCAGTGATGGTGTTTGTTTTCCCAAGTAACCATTACATATGATGAAGCCCTACTCACTTGGCATGGCCGAACACCTGTCTACCTGTGGGAAGTGGTGAATTAATTGTTTAGTTTTGCTTCTGCACACAGTTTTTTGCTTTCCCTACTAAAATATCTTTATCTTAACCTATGAGTTTTCTGGCTTTTACCCTTCCAATTCTCTCCTCGATCCTACTGGTGAGGAAGAGAGTAAGTGTCTGCATGGGGCTTGGTTGGTGACCACAACAACAGGACAACAGCAGGAATCACACCATGTGGCTGAGAGCAATGTCCAAATGTTTCTTGTACTCAGGCTTGGTACTGTGACCATTTCTATGAGGAGCCTCTAACAATGCTCAACCACCCTGGGTTGAAAAATCTTTTCCTGATATCTAAACTGATTTGGTGATGACCACTCTCAGAACCTGGTTAGAGTTTTGAGTCAGGTACGTTTATTCTGTGTGCTGGAAGAGACCATACAGAATTCAAAAGTCCCCTCCTCAAATCACGAGGTTCCTGAAACTTTATACCCCTTTCCATGGTAGGCATTACATATTACACGACATTACATGGTTGGTTCGCAGTTCAAGATCCTTCCCTACTCCCTGCCCCGATGCTCGTATCCCAAGTGGGCCCAGGACAGGAACGGGGCCGAGCATCTTCTTCTTCCCTTCCCTGAGCTGCGATGCTGAGGTGTTGCATGGCAACCAGTCCGCAAGAAAACATGTTTTTCACTTAAGGACCCTGGAGTGTTTTACTAACTGCTATCTCCAAGCTACATGTATTGTCTACTTCTAATTCCCTTATTTGCCCTTATCTCTAATTTCTACAGGAACCTCACCCTGTTCTGCAATTCTGCTGCCTAATTCTCTAAAGCATTCCCTTAATCCTAAAATGATCCCTTCCAACTCCAAGTCAAAACTAAACCTCACCTGACACAACTTCGTGTCATTTCCATGAGACTAGGCACTGGTCATGAGAATGAAGACATCAGTGCCTGTTCCTCTGTTTCCCTCTCAGTCCCTTGAGGACATTGAAGACTATAATAAAGTCTCTCATCAGTCTCCTCTTCTCCAGGCTGAACAAACCAAGTGAATCACATCAGCAACTCCTCATAAGCTTCCCCTTCGGGCCCTTCACCATCCTTGTGGCCCTCTTTTAGATGTTCTCTAATAACTTGATATCTTGCTTATATTGTGGCCCTCAAACTGCCCCAATATTGCAGGTGAGGCTGCCCCAATGCAGAGCAGGACAATCCCCTTCCTCAACTGGCTGGTCATACTTTGCCTGATGCCCCACAAGATATGGCTGGCCCTCCTGGCTGCCAGGGCACTGTTCACTGATATTCAACTTGCCATGAACTAACATCCTGTCGTGGTTTTACCACAAATTTAGCGATTTTGGACAAGAGATTCCGAGAGAAGCCACAGACACACCCCAAAATGAAGAAAACACACAAATATCACAGTTTATTTCGCGCACACACAAAACCCAACAAATAAAGTGCAACAAGACAGACAAATTAAGTTTCCCAGGGCCTGTGTTGNGGAACCTCTGACCCGTCTTCCACGCGGACGCCAGCTCCGACGCAGTGGCAAAGAGCGGTGTTGCTCCTCTGAGCTCTGAGGCTGAAAAAGAGAAAGATAGCCGGCCGTCCTCCGTTTTTATAAGGAGGTCCCGATCCGCGCCTGCGCAGATCGGTCCCAGGGGCTGGCCCTTGTCTCATTGGTCAGCACCCCCGGGGGCCCGCCCCGTCTCTACAGTGGCTTATGGGAAGACACCGTGGCCGTCCGGAAACGCCACGCGCGCTGGGACAGCACTTCCGCTAATGGTGGCTGTCACCAGCGCCACGTGGCTGACGCCGTCAGGCCGGTGCTGCTGCCGGGCTGTCGCTGCCGCATGCTCAACAAAATGGCGGCGTCCAGCCAGGATCGCCACGCTCCGGCGCCACTGCCCGTAGAACCGGGATGAGCCGCTGCTGCCGCTGCCGCAGCTCTCGTCGCCACCGCTCTCGCCGCCACTCTCTCTGCCGCGCCACCGGGGGGGGTGGGGAAAGAAAAGGGCCACAGAAAACCCACACGGGTACCAGCACTGCCCGCAGCCCTCCCCGGTCCGCGTGGGCGGGGGGAGGGAAGGGTCGTTCCCCCCACCTCGCCCGGCCGCCGGCCCGCGTGGCAGGAACAGAGACCGTTTTTACTTTCGGTTTTCACCCTACGACACATCCCCAGGTCCCTTTCTGCTGAGCTGCTCTACAGCACCTCATTCCACAGGCTGTCTGTGCATCCAGGTTTGTCTGGTGTCAAATGAAGCATTTGTCCTTGTTAAACTATAGCTGGTCTATCTCTCTAATTTTTTGAGATCTCTCTTCAGGGCCTCTTTCCCTTGAGTTGGTTGACAGCTTACCTCATTTAGTGTCATTGGCAAGCTTACTTAATATTCTTTCGAGTCCTGCATCCAAAGCATGAATGAAGATGTAGAAGAAAACTGGGCAGAGGATGGAGTCCTGCAGAACCCCACTAGTGACAGGTTGTCAGCCTGATATAACCCTATTCACTACAAATCTTTATGCCCAACCCATGAGACAGTTCTCACCCACTCTATAACATGGTTATCCAGCTGTGTCCTGGACACTTTTTCTAGAAGATCCTGAGAGAGACAGTATCAAAAACTTTAACAGACCCCAAACTAAAAGTTCCTCGGCTAAGTATCCTGCAGGGTTCTGAGTCCACCTGCTTCTCCATTACAGTGGAAATTTGAGACTCCTGAGAGTCTTGAGACTGTAGCATCTCTGGAAATAACTGGTCAATCTCTTGCTCATTTGGAATACTATGCAGCCTGATCACTTCCTCATGTGATGACACAGTTCTTCAACCACCTCACACTTTCTGCAAAAGAATTATTTGTGAGCCCCAGCTTTCTGAAGAGTCATTAGACACTCCTGGAAAACTGTGACTTGGAGAGCTGCATCTGCCATCAGCAGGTCTGTCGGGCTGGAGGCTGCTGACATAGCTGGTTCAGTGACAGCAGCTGCAGGAAAATGAGCTCTACAGCATGTCAATATATAGTACCATAAATAAAAAAGCTTATACTTGTACTCTAATAAGACTAAGGTTGAAAGGATCTTTTCACACTCTTCACCAGGTACTGCATCTGTTTATCTGCCTTTATCAGCTCCTCCTGGATGGCTGAAGAAGAGCTGTTCCAACATATCCTACCTGTGTGAACTGCTGTGCCATGCTCCTGTCTGCCTGCTCCTGTTTGTCTTCTCTGGTTCACCACACTTCAGGTTGCTCACACTCCTTAGCAACCTTTAAATCTCTTGTGCTGCTCCTGGCAGCACATCCTCCATGCCTGGTTGCCTGCCAAGGGTTTCTCGATCAGAACAGGGCTCAGTACCGCTGCTCAGGTGTCCCTGAGCTTGGGAACCCCCTGTACAGCTTAACCTAATCCTCACCTCTGGATTTACTTCAGTTGCTGCAGCTGCTGCTGCTGTTGCATCTAAGACATATGTATACATGTGTATGTTATATATATGTGCTGCATGTAACTTGATTTCTTGTTGTTACATTTCTAGAAATATATGATGAGATCGTGAGCAGACTAATTAGATACTATGACTCTCCTACTTAGGGATGTAAGATAAATTATAATTTCATATTCCCTTCCCACACTGGATTTGAATGACTTGTTTAAAAATAAAAATTGTATCAAAACAAGAAAAAAACAGTATTAGGGAGAAAAGGTATATATGTTTTTATTGCCTTCAGCTGTGATCCATAACAAAATTCATAGATTAGCAAGGCTCTTAAAAATTAGGAGAACAAAATGCTGAAAATAAATATTATCCATTTACAGTTTGTGTGTACTGAAAAGAAATGTGCTTTTCCTGAGTTTAAAACTGCAGTTAATTTAGCTTTCATTCTTGTTGCCGAATTAAGAGGCAATTGTAATAAATGTAAAACTTTTGTGTAACTAAAATAGGTAAATTAAGGTTGAAGATTTATTGAGTTTCATTCATAGAGCACTAATCTAGCTGTATTTACACCTTAGACTAAGAAGAGTATTTTTATGTTTTAAATTATGTAGGATTTTTTTTTTTTAAATAAAGATACAGAATATACTATTTTATAACATAAAATAGTTGTTAGCAGCTCAAAGTACAATGACCAGTTCAAGGACAATGACCAGATTTTCTTGTAATTGAACTGTCCCAAAAGAGTATTTTCCTTTCTAAGATTTAAACAGAAGCTCGGTATGGTTTGTGGTAACGTAATTCATTACTGTGCAGTCCAGTGTCTCACAGTACATTGTTTTGACACTGACAGTATTGTTTATATAAATTGCTTCTGAGGTTTACACAACATTAGATGTTCTAAACTCTTCAACAGAGAAATGTGATTCAAAAAAAAATCGGGTGTAATGACAGGGAAATGGGCTACAATATGTATTCTAGCTATGTATTAAATTTGAATCTTAAAATTCACACAATGGATTTTAAAATGACAGATAAAGGAATTAGCTGCCTTTTCTGTCTTTTTTTTCTGATAGAACTAGAGATTACAGGACAATCCCAAATTTCGAAGAGAGTGGCCCTGAGGGGAAGGACTTGGGGCTCTCATGGATGAAAATCTGGACACGACCTGGCCATGTGTGCTCACAGCCCAGAATGCCAACTGTGTTCTGGGCTGGATCAACACTGTGGACAGCAGGTAGAAGGAGAGGATTCTGCCCCTATGCTCTGCTCTGGTGACACCCCACCTAAAGTGCTGCATGCTGCTTTGGCGTCCTCAGCACAAGAAAGAATTAGAGTGGGTGCAGAGGAGGGCCATAGACAGGGTCAGAGGGCTGGAACATGTCTTCTCTGACAAAAGACTGNTCAGGCTATTCTATAAGTCCAGTTTTTTGATTTTGTTTTTGGAGATGCCAAGTTACTGACTTTGTCAAATTCCTATGGAACAGTCTAAACCCAGTAATTTGATATTTGAATCATGTCACATTCATCTATTAAGCAAAATATTATGGCTGATATAGTCTAAAGGATATGCCTTGAAACAGAATATATTTTTTTCTGGTATATATACATACACCATGAGTTTTAGTGAAGTTCTCTGTCACATATCTTTTTGTGGCAACACAGCCAGTTTAGGACCCATTCTTGAGCATTAAACTGGCTTAAACTTTAGCTCTGTTACTTTGATCTCTGTTGGATATTTATTTTGGTCTAGTAAGCTCCTCAATTCCCAGCAAAACAATTAGAATTAAAAAGAAGGAATTATGAAGGCAAAAAGCTTAGCAGGAATCAGATGCTAAGTATGATCAGGAAGGACATTTCTGATGTAAGATTTACTNCTCTGCTCTGGTGACACCCCACCTAAAGTGCTGCATGCTGCTTTGGCGTCCTCAGCACAAGAAAGAATTAGAGTGGGTGCAGAGGAGGGCCATAGACAGGGTCAGAGGGCTGGAACATGTCTTCTCTGACAAAAGACTGAGAGAGTTGGGCTTGTACAGCCTGGAGAAGAGAAGTTCTGAGGTGACCTCATTACAACTTTCAAGCAGACGGCCTATAAAAAAGAGGAAGTGTGACATTTTACATGGGCAGATAGCAAGAAGACAAAGAGGAACAATTTTAAAGTAGAAAAGGAGAGATTTGGATTAGATATTAGCAGGAAANTTAGATTATGTGTATTTTTTGAAAGTTTATTAAAAATACATCTGAGCTCATTTATAAGGATTTAGTGACCCAACATGAAATGGGATCTCATAAAATATGCTGTGCCCTCTGGAAATGTTAGCTCCAAACTGTGATTTGAAAATTATGATTTGAGAGAACTTTCTAACGTACCTGTCCCTGATTTTTTAAAATCTCCGTACAAAGCTACATTTATGAAGATCCATCATTTTGCNTGATCTTTAATGTCCCTTTAAATTCAGGCTATTCTATAAGTCCAGTTTTTTGATTTTGTTTTTGGAGATGCCAAGTTACTGACTTTGTCAAATTCCTATGGAACAGTCTAAACCCAGTAATTTGATATTTGAATCATGTCACATTCATCTATTAAGCAAAATATTATGGCTGATATAGTNTATTACAGTGGAAAAAAACCCCCACATTTTAAACAATAAGTATCAAATGATTTTCAAGTCTTACTAGATCTCATTAAGTTAGCCTTAAAATTAAATTTGATTTTTGAAGAAAAAAAAATGAAAAAATACTTGAAAGATTTGTTTTCACCTACCAATATATTTCAGAAATGAACACATTTTATTTGTCAAATCAGAAGATGTTTATAGTTATTTAAAACATCAGTGAGAAATGAAGCAGCTACGCATGTTAGTCTTTACAGAATGTTCATTAACAACTTATATTTCCTGGGTGTTTTACTTTGTAGGCTCACTACTTATTCATCTAGATAATTAGCAGTTTGAAACAGTCAGCTGGAAATCGTACCTTTCTTCCAAACCCCACTAAATATTTAAGTTTTCTTATGTGGATCACACTCCCAGACAGAAGGTATTTGATAAATTCTGAAATTGGGCTGCCATTTCTTTTTCCTGAAAGGCTTTTATGTAACAGAGTGATTCTCTTGCATCATGCAAGATCTAAATGTTCCATCTGAGTAGGAAATTTGTGTTGCATGGATACGTGTCCCTTTTTTTTTTTTTTTACTTTTAAACCAAAGAATCTGTGCTCTAACTGTACTGTACAGACTAGTAGAAATAGACTTTTATTAATACTGTTTTGCATTTGTCAAGTACTTCTAGCTATTTTGACTTTCCCCCTTCCTAAGGATTGGAAGGCGGGTGGTTTTTTGTACTCAGACACTATTTTATTCTGCAACATTACTGTTTCTACAGTACTACTTAATGTTCATTTTGAATGCTCGTACTGTCATATAAATCATGACACATTACAGATGTAAGCAACATACAGTAAGAAAAATATATATTTGGTAAAAATAAGTATCTCATCAAATTTACCAGATTTGCTGTGAAAGAAACATTGCAGCAGAGCATGTTACTGGAGATTACATATAGCTGGTGTTCTTCAGTCAGTGTCTATAAACAACACATCCACCAGAAGACATCCAAGATTGTAGTGTTATCTCTAGTANTTGGTGTGTCTAACAATTTATTCCTTTAGGGCTTTCTCTATGCATTCAGACAGAGCCAAAATTAAAAAAAAAAAATAAAAAAATTTAAGCATGGCTCACCTAACTACCAGCTTAATAGTTGCCTGCCTTTTTCATCTACAAATATTGATTTTTTTCCCAAGTATGTAGAAGCCTCATGATAAGCAATGACACAAAGTTCTATACAAAAATTCTGTTCTGTATTAACATATAACAAGGCCAAAATGACGAACAGAGTACATCTGTATACTTCACAATCTTGCATTGTTTTTGTCACAGTTTGACATCTGCTTACAAAGGTATTTCTAATTGTACTCCAATAAACCTCACAATATCTCTTCAATGCTTCTTCAACTCACACATTTTGTTGCTTTGTTTTTATGATTTCTTACCTTGTACCTCAGTCTCGGTTCTTTTCATAAATGTGATATGCAGTTTGCTAGGTGTGACCTTCTGAAGTTTAAGGAATATCTCAGGAGCTGTGCACATTGAGTTACAACAGTGGTGCAACTGTAGCCAAGGTTCTGACTTTGAAAATGGAGGACCAACTA
>VYZS01027448.1:0-66457 GCA_013400695.1 Neodrepanis coruscans | reverse complement strand
AATTTGTGACCTTCAGTGTCATCCTTATGTGCTGCCTCTGGCATAGGGAGGGTTTTTTTTTTTCTGTCTGTGGGAAAGAGGAAAATGTTTGGGGATGGTTAAGGAAATGGGGAAGGTTTCTTCTCTGTGGCCTGCTTGCCCTGGGAGTCCCTGTGCTGCTTTGTGAGGGGACATTGCAGAGCTGTGTCTGTGATGGAGCCCAAGGAAGGANGTGGGAGCAGCAGCCAGGGAAGGTTAAAAGAAGGGATTTGCCTTGAAGCTGTGCTAAAGAGAAACTAGGTATTTGAGTCTCAATTAGGAGTTCAGCTGATGGATGCTTCTAGAAGGTCCTGGAGTCTGGGCATAATTTTGCTTGCCCTTTCCTTGGTTTTTAGTGATGGAGGATGCTGAGGGCTGAAGGCACTAACTGGATGCTCAGTGCCTTTCCATTTCTCTCTTCAAGATTTTTAGGTGGGTGACTGAGGCAGGCGGCAGGTACTGTAACCTGACTGCAGATATGCTGGGCATCTAAGCCCACAGCAAATCTGGAGTATGATACCTTGTGTCTTCTGTGTGACAAGACTCTGCTTGTAGGCAGTTGCTGGAGAAAAGCTGATGCATAATAAACTTATACCTTAATTTTCCTGTGCAATATCATCTTCATTATAGTCCTGCCACAAAGCTGAGATGCTGTTTTTCCTACCTTTCAGGACTGCTGCAGGCATTTGTTTTAAAGGTATGTTGATGTAGCCAGCATGTTGTGAGGGTATGGGCAAGAAAAGGTTTCTCAGTAGTACATTTTCTTCCCATCAAGCTACTTAGGTGAAAGACACCATTTTCTACTAAGAAAGCTGATTTTAAATGTTGCTAAAACCACTGGGCTCTCAGAAAAAGAAAGGCAAATTACAGAGAGGGGGTAGATCAGCCTCCCCGTAGCATTCCCAGCACTATGGTGAATGCCATTTTTTTGCTATCCCTTAAGACTTCGCCTTTTCTCGAGTAAATATGAAAAGTTGAGCCCTTTGCCTGATCTCTGGCAGAGCTGTAATTAGATGAACGGAAATTNTTGTGACCTTCAGTGTCATCCTTATGTGCTGCCTCTGGCATAGGGAGGGTTTTTTTTTTTCTGTCTGTGGGAAAGAGGAAAATGTTTGGGGATGGTTAAGGAAATGGGGAAGGTTTCTTCTCTGTGGCCTGCTTGCCCTGGGAGTCCCTGTGCTGCTTTGTGAGGGGATATTGCAGAGCTGTGTCTGTGATGGAGCCCAAGGAAGGATGCCCTGGGGACATGCATGAAGAAAACACCTCGAAAGGAAGGATGGTGACTCTATGTCCCTTCTCTTATGCTCTTGGTTATAGGATGCTGGAAAGGCTTCAGGCACAGTGGCTGTTTCAGATAACAAACCACTCCTTGCTGTTTTCAGGGACATGAGGATCCTGGACATGGCACAGTCCTTGTATGTTGCCTTTCCTGATAAAAGGAGCTCGCTCTTACCAAGATTTCATCTACTTCTGCTGTTTATTGCCCACCTGAAATCCTCCTTTTTTCTTGCTGGGCTTGCCCTTGCAAGAACAGCCAGTTGTCTCTCCAGTGAGGAGAGGATGGGGACAGGATAGGATCAGTGGTTGGCAGCTGACAGTTTCTTTTTATGTTTCCATCTGTTCCCTCTCTTCCCTTTTAATGAGATCAGGTGCCAGAGTGCCCTAGGAAGACTTTTCAATGTAAGAGGAAGTCACAAATGGGGTGCTCAGGTCCTTGCTTTCATCCTTGGCAGAGGCAGGCTGCTCAAATCAAACCTGCACACTCTTGAGCTGCTCCTATAATGGGAAAACATTGCAGTGAGGCTGACAGTTCTGATCAGGTGGGTTTGTCCCACAGCTCAGCTTTGGAACTCAGAGATGTGTGTCCCAATGGCCACTGAGATACAAACCTGACTGTTCCTGACTCCCCAGGATACCTATCTTTTAATTTTATTTTTTTTTAACATGGTTACTAAAACCCCAGTTGTTTTAAATGGCTGAACAGGTTCAATCAGTGGCTGAACAGGTTCAGTCTTTCAGGCCCTTGGTGTTTGCTACATACCAGCTTTTCTGATCAACCACTTTAATGTCATGAGTGCCTCCACACTTGCTTTGTGTTTTGAAGCATTTTCCCCTCTGCCTTTGAGGTTAATGTTTATTACAAAGCTGGTCTTTCATGACTGGCAAGGTTTTCCTGAAGGAGAATATCAGGAGGTGTTTGGGGCTGGTTTTGTTGCTGCCTCTTTGATTCATGGTAGTTCTTGGGAATTGTGAAGGATGGGAAGAGGTTCAAAGGAAGAGCCTGAGAAGCTTGTTTAACAGTTCAGCTTGGACAACGTCTCTGTGGAAAAGAAAAATCTGCCCCTCTGCTCCCAGATTCCAATATGTGATGTGCTGGTCTCAGCAGGTAAAAGCTGTAGAGTCTGACAGTATCTCCAGGGCAGTGAGCAGAGGTTCTTTTAGGGGATATTCTAGGTGCCTTGTTTAAAAATCAAAGCTCTAGCTCAGGTTCCAGTCCAGAATGGCCTCTGCATGACTGTTATTTAGCAAGACTTCCAGTCTTTTAAGCAAAAGACTTCAGGATACAAATGTAGTCAAATACTTGTCTAAGCCAAAGTCAATCCAGTAGACCTTCCTCAAGCAACCCAGCAATCGCTTTGGGATTTTGCTTGAGTTCAAACTCTGCAATTGTGGCTGTTGTGTGGTTGTATTTGGCCTGTGAAGGCAACTGCCCAGTGCAAGTAAAGCCACATTGATTTTTTTTCCTTGGAGCTTGCTTTGTTTGGCAAGACCCTTACCCAGCAGACTGCCCCCATGCACTGCAAGGAGCTGCACCACCTGGCTGGAAGCAGCAAGGAGATCAGTTTGTCCCTTCAGTGCTTCACAAGTCATAAATAAAACAAGCAACTCCTTTTGCAGAAGTGCTTCAGAACAGCCTGGTGCTTTGTAGCTGCTGTGATTGCGCCAGGTGCTGCTGTGGGCTCCAGCTGAAATGTATGTCATGGGCTGGGTTTGTTCCTTCCCTCTGTCCCACTTAACAACTCTTGTGTTTTCTAATCTTTCTCTCTCTTGCTTCACATCACAGAACCAGCTGTTGGTGTTTGAAGAGCCCTGCAGAGACGTACTAGACCTGCTGGGGTTGGGGGTGACTGACTCACTGTGAAGATGGGAGCAGAGGATACCAGTCCTACTGCAAATGGAGATTCCAAGTGATGCCAGAAGCTGCAAATGCCAGTCAAACTGTTGTGGTCCAGGTTAAGCATAAGAGCATTTTTTCCTTAGCCTGGAGAAGTGGAAGGCCCACTTGTGGCATTTAGGGTGGTCCTTGGAGCTGAGCATGGGAGGATCTTGCTTGGTGCCATGGTTTAACAATGTGTTATGTCCAGTTGCAGAGAGCTGCCCTGTGCTTGGGCTTGAAGGAGGTTCTGTATCTTGGGTTTCAGGAGAGGAGAGCCTGGTGCTCCCCAACCTGTGATGCCTCATGGTAGTGGGTGAGGGGGATGGAAAATGACCTGGCAGGACCCTGCCAGCTGAGAAGAGCTGAGTGTGAAGGAGTAAAGACTGATCTCTCCCTCTGTGACTGGGAAAGGCCACTAATCCCTGCTTGTACAGTGTGGTGGTACTGCTGCATGCCTCTGTTCTCAGAACAACAGGGTTTCATAGGCTGTTTAGCTGACAGAGGAAAAACAAGACCAAGACAGTTAGGATTAAGGCAATGTCAACACCAGGAACAACTACTGAGCCATCTTAAAACTGCACAGATGCTGCCACCTTTGTCATCTGTGCCCTTTCTTGCTGAGGCTGAGATCCTGTGCCAGTACCTTGCTGAGTCAGGCTTGAACCTCTATCCAAAGCCTGCCCATCTTTCTGAGGCACAGTCTCCTGGCAGGCACACCCTTGGTTACTGGCTTTCCTAACCTTGGTGTCAGAGATTCCCCTTGGTCTGTGATTAACTTTTGGGGGCATGTAAATTTTCTTACACATTTATACAAAGACAGCTGGCTGGATTAAATGGTTTCACAGAACTAAGGAAAAAAAAAACCTAGGAGGCATTACATTTGTTGAGGCCAAGGATTTTGCTTTCTTTTTAAAAGCAGTGGAAGTAAAACAATTTACTCTTTTCTAATGTCAGGGTCTTCAAAATGTAAGAATTTGAAATAGTTCTTGATTTAGAAAAGGAATAGAGAAGCAGTTTGGGGTTTGAAAGTGAGACATAAATTAAGTAAAAAGTGAGGAAACAAAATTGATTCCTGGCATGGGAATAAAAAGGAAGAAAACAAATCCAAGGCTATGTGTTGAGGTTTGTCCTACCAAAAAAAATAAATCAATGTTCTCCCTTGCAATGGGATTGCGTTGCTCAGAGGAAGGGAGGGGAAACATGGCTTAACAAGAACCAATTTAATTTTCCTTCTTTCTCAGAAGAAAATAAATATGAATGATACTTGGACCAAAGAGGACAGTGGGCTGCATGTTTGAGACTTCATAAGGTTGCCATTGGGTAAGTGATCTCAGTGCAGTTATTTGGTAGGAAGTGTTTTGATAGTCATCAATTGTTGAAATCAGTTCTTTCTTGAACTGAGCATTCCATGGGTTGAAATGGGGATAGCAAATGCTCCCATCTGCATCTCTTTGATCCTGTAAGCTGTCTGTGCCAGCACTTCCCCCCTCTCCCTGGATCCTCATTGCAGCCCTTGATTTTGCTGCTGCTCGATGTGTTCTGCTAGACACCGAAAGTGTCCAGTTAACTCTCTGGGTTTGATCTGGGGAGTGCAGCAATGATAACAGAGATGTTCCTGATCCTCCTTTTCCAAATCCCTCCAGGGGTTCTGGTTCTGGTGCTTAGAACCTAGAGAGTGCCTGTGCTGTGAGGTCTCATCTCGGAGCCTGAAGGAAGGGTTTTGAGGAGTGCTGATAGTGCTCTATGTCCTTTTAGCACTGCAGCAAAGGAGAGGTTAATAATGCAACATGCCTGCCTGTTGCCCTTGGCTGTGTGCTCATTTGTTTCTGCAGGAGGGGAAGAGCTATGTAAAGAGCATTTCCCAGGGGATGGGAGAAGGATTTCAGCCCTGTGAAGCAGCTCCCTGCACAAACTAAGTTACCTGTGCCTGTAGAGAGAGCAGGGCTTGGAGCCTGGTTTGGTCAGACTCTGCTTGGATGGAGAAGGGTGGCTTGTCTGAAGTGCTGAGGTGCCTGGCTTGATTCTGTGCTGGGTTATGGGCAAGTGTGATCCCCTCTTTGCTTTCTTGGGACATGGTGCAGTCTGTGCAGGTGTATTGGATGGAGTTTCACTGTTTGCTGTGGTCGTTGAGGGTTTTTCCTGGTTTGCTGTCACTGCTTTGGGACAAGGCATTGCTAGCCAGGCACCACCAATGCCCCAGCAGATGTGGGGAAGTGCAGCTGCTTTCTGCTATCCTGGGGCAGCCATAAGTGGATTGGAACTCCCTGCTGAAGCTGTGAGCTGTTGAAGCAGTTTGGGGGCCAGGGCTCCTGTGATGCTCTCTGGGTCTCCCCTCCACTGGGCTGGCAGAGGCTGTGCTGTAGCAAGGGGACCACAGGCAGCTCCTCTGTGGGACTGAGTGGGTGCTGAGCATCCCTTTGTCCCACTGCTGCCCCTGGAAGCCACCACAGCCTCCTCCCCTCTCATCATCTCTGTTGTTGCTCTGGTGGTGTTGGGGCTGTCCCTGTTTCTCCTGAATGAGGGCCACAGCCTGGGTGGCTGCAGGAATCCAGTGTGCAAGTGTGGCCTTGTGTCACCTTCAGAGTGGGGAAAGTGGAGAATGCTGATGACCACCCCCATCCTGGGGTGCCTGTATCCCTTCCCCAGCTGAAGTTTGGAGGGTGGCTTTCGGTGCCCAGGCTGCCTGGCCTCAGGAGGGAAGGCTTGGGATGGGTTTTAGGGGTGCTGGCAGTGTCCCTTGTTCCAGCTCAGGGGTACAGCTGAAAGGTGCATTAACAAATCATTTCATGTCAACAGAATGGAGGTGACTGTTCATGAACCAGTCAGTGTTCAGAGGTTACTACTGCTGTCCTAAAGACAAGAGATGAAGGTGCTTTTATATATCCAGAGTAGGTCATGGCCAAAACCATTCATCTGGGAGTAGGGTGCAGGTCCTGTGCAGATCCTTCTTTTCTGTCTAGCCTGAAGCAAGGAGTCTCTGTAGTAGCTGTGAGCCCACACCATGAAACAAATCTTTCTTTCACTTTAAAGATGATTCTTTTCCTGTTTTTCCCCTGCAGAAGCTCCTTAAGCATTGCACATTAAATAGTCATTAGCTAAAAGACTTTGTCATCCAGGGAGAAGAGCTCCCCAGTCATGGCTCTTCTTTAGCTCTTGAGCATCCAAGGTACCAGCCTGTGGATCAGGCTTTTTCTCACTTGCATTCTCCTTGCAGCTGTTCTAGGAGTTGTGGATGTGCCTTTGTCTGAGCTGACAAGCAGGACCAAGGAATGACTTGGGCCCCTTCCAACTGCCTGGGAAGGGAAGGTGGATTGGGCTGGAAAAGTAGATGGTGGGTTCAGTAGCAGGAACACAGCTGAGTGAGAGAGCAGGGTTGTTGAGTTTGAGAGTGGGCTGAGGTACCAGCATCAGGTTTGGCACTGGGTGCTGAGGTGCTTGCAAGTCTTGGGTGGGTTTCATGTTATTTCTACCATGCAGCTCCATGAAGATTCTTTCCAGCCAGCAGTTTCCTTTGCTAAGCACCTGAGGCTTCTCTAACAAGTCCTCTAAGCATGAAACCTGGCTCCATCTGCACTCTGTGCCTGCAGCAGGCAGAAGTCATTCCTGTGCTGAGCATGTGAGAGGCACTAAGGTTGGTTCCAAGATGCTGGAGCTGTAGAAAGGAGCACAAGGTGGCAACCCTGTGACCCTGTGAATGCTTCTCAGACCAAGCACGACAGACTTGGTGGGTACCTTGACATCTGTCTCTAAACTCTGCCTTCTGAGACAGGAAGCATCTCCCACCATCCAGTTTCCTTTCCTTACAGCACTTCTGTCTTGGTGTCTTGAGTGCACAAGGGCTCAAACATGTGAGTTTTCTTTGCCTGAGCTCTCCAGTTTCCACTCAGCTTTGTAGATGGACACCATGTGGAAGATATTTTGGAGTGAGTCTCCACAGGCTGGCACTGTTAGTTTTCAGGACTTGGATTGTCCCTGACTGAATTGTAACTCCTTAAATAATAAATGTTGGTTTTCAAATGGAGGGTTCCTTGTTCCCTGCCAAGCAGATGTGAGGATTGGGTTTGCCTGTGGCCCAGAGTCTCCTGAGAAGCTTTTGTTTATAGCATCTGCTGTGCTGAAAATGTGTGAAGCTCCCTGGCAGCAGAGATGCTCTTGTCAGTTGGATGTCCTTGGCTGGTGTGTGTGTAAATGTGTGCGTGATTAATTGGAACAAGCTCATCAGAGAGTATTCACCAGGTGTAACACCAGAGGACACCCCCAAAGGCATTGTTGGAGCTGCAGCAACATGGAGATTTGCCTGCTGTCCTTTGCATTGATATGATCAGGGTCCTCCCTGGGAGAGCAAAACAAAAATTAATTTCTTGCTTTGTAATTCAGTGTGGAAAGTTTTTCTTTACTCCTTAAATAAAGACATGATTGACTTGTCTGCAGTGTCTAAAACAAATTTACCTGAAGCTTGTCAAGCATTACCAAATGCCACTCTAAGACACAATTCTAATACTGCTGCAATCGCAGGAACTAGCTGTGCCACCCAGAAAAGCAATAAAGAAATACGTCCAGGGCTAGGCTACAATTCCTGACATGTCTCAGGAAACCCAGATCTATCAGACCAAGGTGCCAAGTTGAGGATCACTGAGGACATCCCAGCTTCAGCCTCCTCAGTTCCCCCGGTAGAAGTCCCCACCATCATTGCACAACAATTTCAGAAACCATTTACCTCCCTAGACTTGCCCTTAGACCAGAAATCTAGTTAAATCCTGCAGAGTATCACAGAATTGTCTGAGGTGGGGGAAATGGAGATGTCTCCCCACAGGGGTGGAGGGCTGGAGCTGTGCTGTGTCATGGGTGGTGTTTCATCCTGTCCCTGCAGGGAGATGGGGCTGACTTCTTAGTTCTGCTTCTTTCCCCCAGGTCTGGAAGGCTGATCCCTGTAGGCTTTAGGGAAGTGGAACTGTGGGGCTATGTAAGAGCATCACATCTAGGGCTAGAGGGTAGGGGAAACTGCTAGACTGGGATGGGGATGTGGAGAGTCGAAGCCGTCTGGAAATAAGCATTGTGGCATGATGGACAGGCTTCATTTCAAGTGAAATGAAATTGCAGTTAGAAAATTGGAAGAAATAATCCAGTTATTCTCAAGACCCAGTAATAAATCATTGAAATCCAGATTAATGTATTATTCTCCTTTAGATTTCTCTCTTGAAAAATAGTTATTTCCAGCTTTAAATCCTAGCTCTTGCTGCAGCGTGTCCTGGTGTTCACAGGACAATGCTGTGCTCTTGTATTTCATGTAAGAACAAAAGGAAATAGCCCTGTGGATTATGTGTACAGTGCTGTAGCTGTTGGGAGTGAAGGAATGAAGCTACTGTTTGCAGGATGTGGGTAAAACTTGAGGGGAAGAAAACGGTCATCTTTGCATAGACAGTGTCTTGTCTCTATAAAGCAAGTGCATGCACAAAAAATAAAGATGATGTGGAAAAGAAGGAAGCAGGAGGGAATATGATCTGAGATTTATTTAAGGTCAGGATGCAAAAAGATCTGGTCTTCCAAGTCCCAGAAAATAAGAAGTGAGCAAATCCATCTGTTCCTTGGTCCAGTCCTCCAGAGAGGGAGTGGACATTATTTCTAGTCCAAAGTAGTTCTTAGTAAATGTAGTCCATGTTTGAATTTTGTTGGTGCTTGAGAGGGGTTGTCTTTTCTTGCCCTTTCTTGCACACCCACCTCATGTGACAGATGGAGAGAGGTTGTTGTCGGGGTGGTGACAGGAAGAGGAATGGCACTGTTTACCCATAGCTTCTTGTAGGATAAGGGCGCCAGAGAAAAACTGCCATTAGGATAAAGTCTGAAGTGGCCCTGCTTTCCCATATGTTGAATTTCTGTTTGACCTAATTGCTCATGTTCTTCTAATACTTTAATGCTTTTATTTCTGCTGTTACAACTTCTAATGCCTATAGGAAGCCTTGAATTTTGATGTTTCTCAGTGAAAATTAGGGCCCTCATTCTCCATGAAGAAATGTTCTTGAGCAGTGTGGTAATTTCATGCCTGGAAGGAGTCATATTTGTTGGATAATTTTTGTAATTTAACCAAATTAGCCTTGAGAAACTATAGTTCTTAATCAGAGTCTTGAACTCTCTGCTCCATTAGTTAGAAACATCATCTCCTTGCACAAAGGATGGACACTCTGTTTGCAAAGCAGGAAAATGCTCTGATTTTGTCAACACTCAGGGCAGCAGCATCCCCTGAGTTTGAGGTTGTTCATAATACTCTGAGCCCTTGGTAGGGCCAGACACAAAGCCACATCAGGTCAGCTGCTCTTGAAAAATGAAGCAGCCAAGTGATGTTCACCTTCCTTCTGTACCCACCAAAAGAATCTTCTTTTGGTGGGAATTAAATTCCTGAGAAGATTCTAGAGAGCAATAAAGGGTATTAATAGGAATTTGGTTAATAATTCCAGTAAATGGGGGAGAGTTGGAGAGAAGGTGAGAAATGCCAGCAGGCTCTGGTGTGTCTTTGTGGCTCAAGAGAGACAAGGTAGGGAGGCCACAGCCTGGAGGCACTGGTGTTAATTTTCTGAGTAGGTCTCCTTGGTGATATAGCAGAGTTTGATGACACAGTTCACTCTTAATTACTACATAGACCCTGATCAATTCACACACAGAGGCAGAGGTCATGCGGTAGGGAATGCTTCAGTGGCTGTCCAGAGTCTTGCCTGGCTGTGCCACTGGAGCCAAGTTAAACAAATGTAAAGCTGAAGCATGGGGGTGTCCTTCTTTCTGTCTTCTCTGTGTGGGCAGTAATTCCTTCTTGCCAGGTTGGCACACTCACTGTGCCAACTCTGAAAGACATGGCTGGTTCCAGCTAGAACAGGTTCTATCTCATCTCCTGTGTGGAGCACAGATCCAGCCCTGCAGGCAGCAGTGGATTCAGGGCAATTCCTCTTCCCTATCTGGAAATGTCCCCTGTGCTGACTGGAGCTCACTTGACTGGAGATGACCCAGTGCTGAGGTTCTGCCAAGGCGATCTCTCTGTATTCTTCTGTGGAGGGGCCTGTGAGGCCAGACAGAGAGAAAACAAGTGCTAATTAATGACAGAACTAAAACTTGGACCCATTCCTCTGCACCTCAGCTTTGGCACAACGCTGCTTTCCTGGGACTCACCCAGCAGTGACATCTTCATACACTGTGGGTTGTGACTGTTGTGCAAGGATGGAGTTGGGGGAGTTCTGATAACGACTTCCCACCCTCTGCAAAGGTCACTGGCTCAATCCAGTGCAACTAAAGAGGAAACAAATTTCCAATGAGCAGAAATCCCTGAACTTGTCACATCAAATCATGGAGAAGCTAATGGGACAGAGCCACGTGGTTAGAGCATGTGCATTCTGCTCTATATCATTAATTTACTGATGTTAAATATTTCAGCAGGTGACTTCCAGGACTGTCCTAGTGGCTGTGATTACAAATTATTCATCAGTAGCACTTGAACAAGATAAGCCTTTCTGAACAAGGGCATTTCTGAGACTCTTGCTAGGTTTTTTTGCCTTTCAGCTGACTCCTGACTTCCAGAAGGAGATGTCTCTTGCCACCAAGCAGAGGCTGGCTACCACTCAGAACATGAATGTGCCCCGGATTGTCCAGCTCCTAGACAGGGGTGAGATCTCCAATCACAATGTAGCATTTTCCTGCCCTTTTCCTTGCTGTTTGATGTGGCATTTGAAGAGGGTGAGTGCTTGTGACAGGCTTGCCTCCAGCTTATCGAAATACCTCAGTGTCCAGGTCCTGTTGTCATTTCAAACTGCTGGTGGTGGAATTCCTTCTGCTGGGGGAAAGGCAAAACATTTTTCCCTTTCGAGATGTTGGAGCCCTGATCTGCACTAACCCAACACAAATGACCTCTGCTGAAGCTGGTGGGGTTTGCTGGAGTGTAGCTGTCACCACTAAAGCACAATACGAGGGGAAGGTTGGGGCAGGACACAAGGGCATGATCTTGCCATTTTCCATTCTCCTGCTGAAATAGCCACTTCTTGCTTTGGTGTTGTCACCATTGAATGCTTGGGGTCACAGGATTCCCTCCACAGTGACAGCATTGGCCTTTGAAGGCTGAAGGCCTGCAATTATTACTCCTGATTTAACAAAACTAATTGCATTAATGCTTTGGGTTGGAACAACGTGTGAGACCCTGACAGAGTGTTAAATTTTGCAGGCTGCCAGATATACAGGGGACTCCCCCTGGGCAGAGGGGAGTGGATCTGGATCAGTGGTTACTTAGAGGTGTGTTTAAAGCTGCTTTTACTTAGAGGACTGCTGAGTATAAAACACAGTCCCAATGGGTAGATGACTGAGCTAGGCTGTTGAAACTATCAGCAAGAGACCTGTAACAAACTCGTTAAGGATTGCCCTGGAGACCACAGGAGGTTGGGAACACCTCAGACAAGTGCACAAATAGCTGGCAGTGTGCTGCAGCTACTCACTTCAGCATGACTGACTCCTGTGGAGACACAGGACAACTGCCTGTGTGTTTTGAGTGGCAACAGTGCAGCTGGAAAGGGGAGACAAAGCAGTGAGGAGTTTTCTCAAAGTAGTATCTCTGCTCAGTAAGCATTTGCTGTTTTATCATTCCAGGCAGGCCTCTGCAATGATATTAAATAAAACAACAATAATAAGCTACAAGAAATCAGTCACTTAAAGCTCATGGAAGAGGGAGATACCAGTGCCAGTCTTACTCAAGTTGCCCCAGTACTGCTGAAAAAGAGCTGAACCTCATCCCCAGCCAGAATTCACCTCATTTGTCTTTTTCCTAACTGCTGTGTTACTTGCTTTTTGCCCTCACCTCCTCTGGTACTGTTGTCTTCTTACTGGTGTCTAAGCTCCAGACAAAAAGGGATATTTGGAGTTGTGTAGGTCTCTGTCTCAGAGTAAAAGTCATCCCAAAATTGTTTCCAATGGAGTCTGATGTAAATTGTGGGGTTTCACTTGCTCCATGAGTGCTCAGTGCTCTGTCAGTCAGTGCCCCAGAGCTCTGTGACCTCATTAGCACAGTGCTCTGTTGGAGGTAAGTGCTGCCTGGCATTTTCGAGAAGGAAAACTGGAGAATCACTTACCAAAAAAGCTGCTCAGCTTGAGGCTGGTCTGTGTGGTACAGCAGCTTTTGATCAGCTCAGAGCAGAGGTGGGTGAGCTCCTGTTTCCCCAGTGTGAGCTGGGCAGACGTACTCACTGAGAGTCTGTAATTCACGGGGGATCAACGTAGGATTCTTATTCGTGAACCTTCCTCCCAGCAGCTGAACCTCTCCCTGCTCTCTCTTGCCTCTCCAGCTCTTGGCAGTTGACCTGGACTAGACATTGTTTCACTGCTATTTCAGAACTACATTCCACAAAAGGTCTGTGAAATGCCACTGGTTCTGAGGAACAGGGACATGGTAAGTGCTGGGACTGTGGAGGTTTAACACTGTCCTGGGAGAGGGGTGTAGTTCCTGTCGTGTCAGCAGAGCAAGTTACCTGCTGCAGCACATCCAGAACAAAATGTCTCATGCCTGTGTTCTGCAAGATGGTGAAAATCTTCCCATGCTGGGGATTGTCCTCCGATTTTGGCTGTGTGTTGGTGGTATCTAATCCAAATGTATTTTTCTAGTCTCTTTCTTTCCTTTGAACACCCTGGATTGAGGGGAATATTGAGGGCTGTACAGTTCTTACCTGCTCTCATGCTTTAATTTGAGTGTGCACCATGTCCAGTGGCTCCTTGGTTAATCTTGATTCCTGGCAGGAATCTCTGCCTCTCCCAGCCTGTTTGGCTGCCTCTGTGCAACTGACTCTCAAAGCTCAGGGGCTAAGTCTTCTCCATTTTATACTGGAATTAGTTATAATTAGTGGCATTGGCACCGCAGGAAATGTGTTTTGAAACAGCCCTGGAATCAGACTGATTTAGCAGAAGCAGTGGGAGGCCTTTAGGTGCCACTTCAGGCTCCTGTGAAGCTTAATTCAGCTCTGCTTAGATTTTCTACAGGCAGTGTAGTGCTCTGCTTTCCCTTTGGAGAACCACAGCACATCCAGAGCAATGTGCTCTTGAAGGTCTCCACCTTCACTTGAACAAATTGTGATTGTTTTGCAGCTTCCCAAGAAAGTTGAGAAGGAGAAAGTTGAAAAATGTCAGCAATTGTGTTCCACTGTAAAGAGGAAAACGGAGACCTTTTGAATTTGTTGGGGAACATTTTCTCCAGTGAGGTTTGTGCTGAGAGCAAGCAGGTGGAAGAGACAGGAGGGAGGAAAGGAGCAGGGTTCAATATTTTCTCCCAAACCTCTTTCTTATACACAAGAGTTTCTCTTGATACATAACAATAAGGGCATAGAAAGCAAAGAAAGGCCAGAAAAAGAACAGTGAAATTGAGGATGTTGTTGATGAAAAGTAAGATTTATGCATAAGAAAAAGGCAGGATGGGAAGATGGAATTGTGCACAAGAGCAAGTGAATTAACTCCCTCTCCAAATCTATCTGTTGGAGCAAACAAACAAGTGAACAAACAAATGCAGATGGAGGAACAGTAAGAGAAGTCAAAGTACACCCTGAGATAACAGGTTTCGACAGGGACATGGCTGCAAATGGCAAGGAAGGATGCAGTTCTGGTCCCTCAGTTATTCTTGGAGAGTACTGCACCATTTCTGTTCCCACATCTATCTTGGGAATATTGGAAAGGTGCAGCATGGGTGCCAATGCCCAAGGAATGCCATTGGTGGGGTCCACACTGATTCTGGGCACTTTTGCTGTAGGATTCCTCTTTGCTGATTCAAATGTGCCTCAGTTTCTCTTTTCCTGCTTCTCTTTTTCCTTCCCACTGAGTCTTTTGACTTAAGCTGCTCCAGCATCCATGTAGCTCTTCAAAATTTTTGTCTTTGCCAAGTACCAGCCAACAAACAGTGAATTTGCTCTACTTGAGGTTTCTCAAGTGGAAAAGGACATCTGCATTAACATTTCTGCCAGTCTCAGTAAAAAATAATGAACTTGTACACTTGCATCTTGGGATTTGTATGCCCTGTAAAAGGCTGTTGATTTTTTTCCCAAAGGAATTATTTTTGAAGTAACACCTCAACCATTGGACAGTACTGTTGTAAAAAGAAGATCAGCTTTGAGGAAAATACTTGACATATTTAAGTGCACAAAGACAGAGATCATAATCCCAAGAGAAGTTATTGTATTGTAATTTTGTTTGCTTTTAGTAATGTCCTGCTGAAAAGCAACGTTGTGCTCTGTCTTCAAGGTTTCTCACCAGATTCCCAGATTCCTCTGGATCATATTGACTTAGGCTGTGGTAGCCTGAGGTTGCCTTTTCCATAAAAATCCAGCTAGCAGCTAAAAGTATTCCAAATGGAGGCTCTGTAACCATTCAAACTTGGATTTTCTTCACCTGTGTGTTGCCAGATTGCTTTTCTGTCTTCTGGCTGTTCCTTGCTACTCTGAGATGTCCTAAGTGTCTTTTGCTGAAGGTCTTAGCTGGGTGTGTTCATCTTCCAAGGTCCTGGTGACCAAAATGTTTCTCTGCAATCTGAAATTGGAACTTGCTGCCCCAGGGAGGTTGCTGGAAGCAGAGGGTGCTTGGAGAGTTCAGGACTGCCTTGGCCATGGGTTATCAGGCTCGGATGGATGATGCAGAATGAACCTTCTTTTTTTTTCCAAGTCTCACGTGAGTTTGTTTTTTATCAGCGAAGCTGTATGTCAGTCAGAATGGCCTGTTTTAGAATTTGTGAGATATGATTTGGTGCTCAGGGGTTGATATCCACATGCCAGAAAATGCCTGTGTGCTGTCTCTGTGCGTGTGTATCCCGGAGGGCAGAAACTGGCAGCAGGGTGCCTGCAGCCCCTCCTGGGTGTGGAGAGGAATGCCCAACTTCCCTGCACTGGAAACTGCCTGGCCACAATCACCAGCAAGAGCCCCTGGAGAGCCAAGATTGGCTTTTAATAATGAAACCACACTGTGAGTCAGTCATGGTCATGTTTCTCCAGGCAGAAAACGCTTTTGAAGCCCATAATTGATAGGCACAGCCTGGGGTATTGTCTGGCTTTCCATCACTGTGGCAAGTTGATTGCTCTCATTTTCTGTATCAACCTTTCTTGGTAGTGTCTTGTGCTTCTTCCTCATTTCTTTACAGCCCACTTAAATTCTCTATCTCCTTGTTTTGGGGGTTGTCTCTTTGTCTTGCAGTGTTTCTCCTTTTGCTCCTCAGGTTTGCTTTGATTCCCAGTAAGGCCACAGTGTCTGGTCTCCTTCTCTTGCTGGTCTGCCCCACATGACTGTCTTCCCACAGCTGGACTGCCCCACTCAAAACCCATCAGTTAGAAGGGAATTTTTACCTTCCCCCAGGATAACATGTACTGTTTGCACAAGTGGCAAAATCATCATTTCATGTCTTTCCTGCAGGTTCCTCAGCTGGTGAAGGTCACCATGGAGATCTCACCTTATTTCAAGTTGGTTCCCCCAGTGGTGTGTGCCATAAGGCAGTGCCAAGCCTGTGCTCTATTTTACACATCCTCTTCAGCCCTGGGCTGAACAAGATGAGTCTGGAGAAACATTATCTCTAAAACCATTGTTTTTCTTGCACTCTGGTTTTAGCCCACCCCATACTGTGAGTTTGGCTTCAGGCTGTGGGCAGGCAGCCTGCAGCTGGTCATACTTTGGCACAGTATGGTGCTGCCAGTGACTGCAGCCAGGCTTGATGGGCTGTACTTTCCTTCCAGGCACTTTCTTGAGTGTTCAGAAGGGAAGATGCACAAGGAACACGAGGGAAATGACAGGGAGAGGTGTTGATAAGATGTTCAGCCATTGCTAGGCTGAATGAAAGGGGTTTAATTATTATGGAAAATATTAGAGGGACAGAGAGATTCAGGGAGATTTTTCTTTTCCATCTGGCAACCACTTCCTGCCTCACCCTGGACTGAAGCAAAGGTGATGCTTTTCCACACTCTCTGTTCTCCAGCCTTGCAGCTCTGCTGTGCCTGAGAACACTTGCCCTGCCTATGATCCATCTGTGAGGCCAGGGGAGAGGATGTGCTGTGCACATGGCAGAGAGCCAGCCTGGCTCAGGCACTCTGAGCTCTAAATGCCATTAGTCAGCAGGAGGTGGTTGTGCTGCAGGTGACTTGGACATCTGCCTGAAAGAGCTCATTTAGGGCAGGTACACCCTGGATCTTCATGAGTGTTACTGTGGTTGCTCTGTCAGCTGGCACCTATTCTGTGCCAAACATGCCATGCTTCTGCTTGGAGGTTTGAACATCAGTGCTGAGGCCCTGGCAAGTCTGATCTCAGTGCTGTGATGGGAAGGATCGATGCTGTTAACTGGAGGCTTGTTTATATAGAAGGATTTAGGATATGGCATGGAAGGGAGGAACCCTTGCTGGGAAACAAAGAGAGAGGCAGGCTAATTCTTTCAACCAGCATCTTGCTACTGCTTAGCACTGTTCTTTGCCTAACTTGTTTGGAGAGGCAAAGTTGGAGGGAGCTCTGAGCCAGTTGGTGTTCTACACCAGGCCAGAGCTGTGGGATCTCTTTGGACACAGCTGTTTTTTCATCTTCCCTTTGCTGCTTTGTCCTCTCCTAAAACAGCATGGATATAGAAACCTAAAGAGGAAATGCCCTGTGTTCCCTAGCTCCCTGTTCCTTAGGAGGGACTGAGGAATTATTTAACATCATTAAAATTTAGACTAAAAATTATGGTGGCCTAGGGCAGTTCTCTTTACTACCAAGTGACACAAGAGCTTAATGTCACTGAGGTAAGCTTTACAAAGTACACCAGTGCCTTTAAAATGTGATTTATTAGTATGAATTAGTGTTCATTTTTGGGGTAGAAGAGGTAAATTGATGCCCATTAAGGGCAAGTGCTGCTTTTTAAGTTTAGAGAGGCAGCAGAGTAATATGTGGACATCACCACAGATAGAAGGAGGGTGAGATAACCCACAAGAGCACTAATGTCCCATGCTTTGTCCCTTGCCTTGCCCTTGAACTGATGAGTGTGTGTGACCCAGGGAGCTCTGCCAGTAATTGCTCCTCTCTCTGCACAGCTTCACCAACACCCTAACAGTTTCTGCTGAACTGGGCTTTGGGCTCCTTGCAGGGGTTGTGCAGGGCATCAGGAGAGGGCTGTGTGCTGCTCAGCAAGAAGCATGTGGGGATTTTTACTGCAGAATCAGAATTTTGCACAAATTGAACATTTTGTCTTGTACTTGATGGAGATGCGAGTCAGCGAAGTACCAGAGTACTGTAGCTCAGCTAGAAATGCATTGATAGCACAGGCAGGAGGTGCAGAGCACCTTGAAAACCCCTTAGTAAAGAGGCAGGTGTTGAGAAATGGTTCTGAAAAGCCACCTGCATTGGGCTTGCAGCCGCTGGCACACAAAATAATCTGTATTTTAGTTATGGAAGGCTTAGGAGTGCTACTTTGAACCTCTACATCCCAGCTGCTCCATGATCCACGGGGTACAAACCCCTGTGTCAGGACTGTGGATGTTGCAGTTGGTTTATATAATTCTCTTGCTTTAAATCTGTTTTTCCCTGGGATAAGTCTGACCAGTGAAGTCACTCCTGGTTCAAGACAGTAAAATTGTGACTGAGCCCTAAATAAAAGGACCATGTGAATTGTCAGTGGCTGAAATGCCACGTGCCATGGTGCCCTTTTTTGACAAATGAGCAGTTTCCTATCAACTTGCAGTCATTTGGAAATGTGCCACACAGTTGGACTGTCAGAAAGTAAATGAATAGCTGTCGTGTCTCTTTGTTTATTGGCACTTGCATTATAAATATGAAATGTTAATGCTTCTGCTGGGCAACATTTCCAATTAGTTCCTCTTGCTGCTTCTGATTTACACGTTCTTGTTTTGCAGCTCCAGTTGCCCAGTGTGGATCTTCTCATGCCACCCTGTGTTCCTGGGTGTCCTTGCATTGTGGCCTGACAGGTTCTGCCTAATTGGAAACCATTATGGAACTGACTGGCAAATACCCAACAGACAGGAATGTTTACATTTGAGTGTCCTTCAGGCTTATTAATAGATTATCTGAAAGGAAAAAGGAAGCAGAAAGCATATAAAACCATAGCACAGCTTATTCTGTTCTGTCCTCTTGTTCTTTTCACTTTAGCAAGACAATATTTTCAGGCAATACAAGTTCAGTCTGTAAGGTTTGCAAAATTCATTCCTGATGCTCAGTGGAGACTGAATTACTGCTCACTGATTAATAGGAAAGATGATAGGATGATGATTTACTGCATTACTGAAATTAACTCCTTTAAAATTCAGTCCAACCCTGTCAAACATTTTGTACACACGGAAGTTATTCCAAACAGACTTTTAAGATGACTCTTATGGGGATGAAAGGGACAGAGGATGAAGGCAAATTGCCCTGTGCAGAATGAACCTCCAGCACAGTGACTGATTTCAGACTCCTGTGGCTTGATAGCTGGGGGAGCAGGAACAGGAATACCCCTTCTCCTCTGGAGCTCTCCTCATCCTCCAATCTCTCCTTTCTTTTAATGACCCTTATTTTCCAGCCTTTCTGATATCATGGTTTCAGCAGGGAGCTTTCCCTGCTTGACTTATTATGTTCCCTCATGCTACAAGGATCTTTTCATTACCAGTTGTCTGCTGCAGGGAATTCAGTGAAGGCTTGGTTATGCAGGATAACTGACATCCAAGTCTGGTGTACTGAGCAGGCATTAAGGTTGATGTCATTGTGATGGCAATTAATGCTGGCCTGAGTCTGCAAAGGGCCTGAAAGCAGTGCTGGGTGATGATGGTCTTTTCCAACCAAAACAATTCTATGATTCTATGAAATAACATTTGAGACAAGCATTTGGTTTGGTTTCAGTAGATACTAATTCAAATGCCAGGGGTGATATTTGGAAGGCCAGAGCTTGCAACTTACTGTTTATCAAAGGAGAATAAGAGCACAGGAACAATCCTACAATTGTATGTATTTCCTTGAAATTGAGAGAAGGATTGTTTGAAGACAAAAGTCGTATTTTCATGAAAATTTATAGCCTGAAACTGTGTCTAAGTCATCTCTGAAGCACTGAAGTGATGCACCCTCTCGCTCACTCAGGCGTGCTTATTTAGAAACCTGATTTTAAACAGTCTGCTTAGGGTTTGCAGTTGCAAAGTAAAGCAAGATTTTAAACTCATTTCAGCTGTACCCCTGGGTTTTGTCGCAGAGTTAGTGTCCTCATAAGGCAGGGCAGTGCTGCAGTGGAAAATTTGCAACCCTCTTCTCCCAAGGGAGGGCGATTCAGCTTTCTAAAGCTGAAGGGGTTCACAGCAGCACGGACAGCCAGCTTCTGCCTAGCACACCCCTTTCTCCTTGGGTTTCCTCCTGTTTGGCCTGACACTGCATTCACTTTGCTGCAAGGTCCTGCTTGGGGGGGGGTCATAGTGTGGCTGAAGGGTCAGTGCACTGAAGTGCTTTGGGTGAAGCCTTGCCCAGGCTGTGGCGTCCCAGAATGTCCCTGGAAAATGAGCTCAGCACACAACGTGCATGGCTGTGAATGGCAAGAGGCAGCCACTCTCTCTCAAGGTCATGGTTGTCTCTGTGAGGCCAAATCCTCGTTGATCTTGCCTTGCTTTCACAGACACAGAGCAGTCCCTTTCCCTGAGCTGTGCAGGCAGTCCCATTGCACCCACTGCCAGTGGAGCTGGGAAAAGCTGCCTGTGCTGGCTTTTGGAGGGATTTATTCCTTGGGCTCTTATTTACGTTGTTTATCCCCTCACTCCTTAGCAGTTACAATGACTTGAAAACTTCCTTTTACTTCCCTCAAATACCTCCAGTTGTTGAAGTTTCTTTTCTCTTATCCTCCTGCTGATCTGAACTCCTTGCATCCTCCTCTGTCTACCCGGCATCTGGAAGGGAGAGATAAGTGAATATAGCATGCCAAGGCTTAATAAGACACGCAGCTTTCAACTGGATTTACAATGCCTTTGTTACAGTAGTGTGGCCAAAATAACCAAAAAAAAAAAAAAAAAAAGGTAAATAGCACTCTTCATTTGCTAATGCAGTTTCTGAGGATCTGAGCAGCCTGGGACGTGAAGTGCCCAGATAATAGGTGCTTTAAATTCCCACGGGCTGCCCGTAGCTTTTATTTTAGAGGGCTTAGGCTGCAAGATTGAGTACAAAATTGCTAATTCAGAAAGACTTGCTGAAGATGAAACGCTCTCCTGAAATGTGATCTTCAATTCTGTAGGTCGTTTGCTGCAGTTCTCTTCCTGGTATTTTACCTTCCAAATAGGAGAAGCAAAAGCCCTTTTGCAAGTTGCAGTGTGAATATTAGTTGTCTAGAAAAAAAAAAATCCTTCTTTATTCTTTCATCATCTTGGATGTGACAGCAGCTGTTAGGGTGACCTTAAGCCCCAGCTGAGCAGGTAGTTGGAAGGCACTGGATGTTAGCTCTTGGGTTAAAGCAGTAGCTGTGTGTCTGTGCCTCATCCAGCTGCCTTAGGTCCCTTCCAGGCTTGGAGAGGATGGGTATGGAAGCAGGAGGTCCCAACCATGGAAGAATCTGAATTGGTTCTGGTTAAGAGAGTTTGCTGCTATGTGCAATTCCTAAATCAAATTGTCTGCTTGCTGCTTCAACAATGATAAAAATATCAAACAAGTTAAAAGCACTGAGGAAAAAAGATCATGCCAGGAAGTGAGTGATAAGAGGCAGAGCTTTTATCAACTCATCGATATGGAAGCTGCTGGAGGCAAGGGCTCCTGGCCCTGCAGCAGCAATTTTACCACTGATTTTGACAGGGGCAAGGTGATACTTTCAGCACAGTGATGCCACACCGTACATCTGGAGATTGATCTGCTCATCCCTACAGTAAAATGGTTTGGGTGATTTGATTCACCTTCCTACTGCTAAACGCCAGACAGCTGGAGGGGTCTGTCTGGCTCTTCGCTGAATAAGCCAATGAATGGGAATATCAGGATTTAATTTGCTTGAGTAGGATGGGATGTCCGAGCATTTCCTTTTTGTAGCCTCTGATCCCACCCTTGTCCAGGGAGGCACCAAGTTGCTTGTAGAGACCTTGGAAAAGAGAGGTGATTAAGGCATCAACTGTGCAGCAGAGAGGGAGCAAACTTGTTTGCAGTGTCCTCTGAGGCCAGGGTGAGATGTAAAGGGAGATTGAGATTCTATCTCAGGAAGAATTCTTTTTAAGTCTAGGGCAGAGCTGGAATAAGCTGCTGAGGGCAGGGCTGGAATTCTTTGTGATTTAAGTACTTGTCAGATAGCTGGCAAGAATAGTTTGGGGTTAGGGCTGAGTCAGTTCTGTGTGAGGAGATGGATCAGATGATTTTTTAAGTGTGTGTCCTCAGCCTTATCCCTAAGGTGCTATGGGGACAAAGTGAGAAATATACACGTACCCCACACTCAGCTGACACTAAAGCAGTTATTGTATTCACATTGGTAAGTATTTCACCAAAGATGGGCTGTTGATTGTGCATGTGGCAAAGTCCTTTTGAAAATGTACCTGAGCATTCCCTGCAAGCGGCATCAGGGCTGCTGCATTACTGGGACTGGAGTTAGTGCTGTGGCACAACTGGGCTCTTAGTGGTGCCTTTAATAGTCTGCAGTGGTAGTTGAAGCAGGTTCTGCTCTTGCTGCAATCCACTAGCTGAAATTACTCTACTTTGGTGCCTCAGAATCAAAGTCTCAGATAATTTTGTCAGGTTCTGCCAGCAAGCTGTGAAAGCAGATGAATCAATAGGGTTATTTCTTCTTTGCAAGTTAACAGGCCTATCCAAGTCATTCTACTGGAATGAAAGGTCGTTGAGGTACAAAGTACTATTAATTATTGAATGCTACCGTCAGGGTCACAGAAAACAGCAGTTTTTCTTCTGCTGTGGGGATGGCACTAAATGCCCTGTGCTGAGACTGTTTCTTTTCCTGCAGGATTATTTCCACCAGCTCCTCAGCATCACAAACAGGGAAAACTTCATTGTGCCAATCCAGATAAGCGATGCCCGAGCTGTCCTGGACTTCCCTGACCAGCTGGACTTCGGGGTCTGTCCAGTCAAGTACAGCACCCAGAAGACTGTGCTGGTTCGCAACCTTGGTAACCGGAAAGCCTGTTACTGCCTCAGCACCCAGAGGTAAAGCAGCTCATCTTTCTTCATGCAAAGCACTTCTAGTGTTTTAAGCAGGATGCAACTTTTGAGCTTTCTCACAGTTTTCCTTGAGAGTGCTGGAGCATATTAGGAGCTGGTTTGCACCCTCCTGAGCACAAGCACCTTCTGAAATGGTTACCTACCACTGTCAGCCAAATAGACCCATTTTCTGAGAGGCCACAAGCACGTGGCATTCCAGTGGTTCTCTCATCAGATGCCCAATGTGAGCTGTGCCTGTTAGTCAAAGCTGATCTGATTTCTCCTGTCAGCTGAGGGCATCAGTCATCTCTTCTGTTTCATGATGAACCTTTGAAAGTCAGTTTAAAATTTCAAATAGATGATTTAAATCTTTAAATAGAAGCAGCATTTTATTCTAATTAAGCCACCTCCACTTTCATTCAGATTTCTTTTTTAAATACTTTGAAGTTTCTGTGTGTCTCCTCTTTTATTTATTTTGTTTTGTGTTAAATGTCAGAATGTCATCATTAATTCTTCATTGGAAACTCTCTTAAAGGTGGAGCTCCTCTAATGCCTCTGGATCTACCCATTTTCCCATAGGTGTATGCACAAGTGTACAGAAAATGTGAGAAATATGGGGAATATGTGAAAAGCAAGTAGGATGATTTAGAAGATAAAATCATAGAATAACTTTTGTTGGAGGGGACCTCTGGAGATCATCTGTGTTGGTGCAGCAAACACACTGCTCAAAGTAACACCAGTGACTGGGCCTTGCAAAGTGCCTTTGGGAGATCTGGACCTGTGAAAGTTTAGATGTTGTACAAGAAAGCAAACATACAAAAGGACATAGTTAAAAAGCAGAAGAAAACGAACTATTAAAACCCCCTCCAAACCTTATCTTTTCTGCCTGTCAGGAGCAGTAGTGATTCATTGAAAGGGTAGATCTAACAGAATGGAAATTATCTTAAGGAACAGCTCTCAATTAATGGATAAAAGGCCAAAGTTCAGCCTGCCAGCTCCATCTCTTGGCAGTGGTTTTCCTTTGGCTATTACAGTGTGTCAGGGATGTCTCCTTCACAGCTCTTCTTATCTGTGGGCTCAGGGAACAGCTTAGTGATGTTGGCTGAAATTCAGAGCAGTTACGTTTAACCATGGAGTTTGTGTCTTTGAGTCTTGGAGAACCAGTTCTGTGTGAGGGATAATAAGCTCCTGCTACAGCAGTAAGAGAGGTTTCTCGTGGGTACAGCCTTGGGTGGGATGTAGGAGGTGCAGGGGCTGATTTGCATTCGGTTTGTCAGTCTGAGAACTAAGTCCTGAACTTGGCTGGATACTCTTCTTCTGATAATTTGAAGATATCTTCTTTCTGACGTATCCACTAAAGTCACCTTCAGGGCTGTAATTCCCATCCAGCCGTCAGGCAGAAGTATGTAGACAAGGAGCAGGAGTAGGAAGGGAATGGTGTAGAAGGTAGTGCCAAAGCATTACTACTTTAACTAGTAGTGTCTCTGTTCTGGCAAAATTTCTGGCAAAAGAACAGGAAAACAATTCTGTGCCTTTCCTGCACCAGGCAATTATCCCCCTCGAGCCCCATTAGAGCCCTGCAGCAGTCCTGGCATCTCCATTGGGGCAGATGCAGAAGCACAGAGAGTAACACAGCCCTGGGGCTGATGAGGCCTTGTCTTTGCTCCTCTCTCTCTAAACATGAACACTGCTGGCCCAAGGCTTCTCCATTAGCCAGTAGTCATGTTCTCACTAGTGGTAATGTGAACAGGTCAGGCCCCTAATTGCAGCAATAGCTCCTTAATGAGCAGAAACTGCAACAATTTCATCAGCTGTCACCACTGACATGAACAGAGTTCAGCTTGCTTATGGGTCCAGTTGTTCTCATTATTTTTGTGCGCCTTGCATTCTCTAATCGATATCAAACTCCCCAGAACATGTTTTCAAGGTGATAAATTGACCACCATCAAAGAACTAAGACCAAGAACTTTTGTTTTCTCAGTGGGGCTGTCCAAGAGCACAAAGCCCAGCAGCTGTTGGGCAGAAGCTGTTTCAGCTGAGCTATCCCTCCCCAAGCATTAAAGCACTGAGTTTTCAGTCTGCCAGCCAAGAGCTGTTTACCTGGTGACAAATCCTAATCGCTCCTGTTAAATCCAAAATGCACCAATGCATTTTCATAAATATTTCCAGTACATTGCATAGTTTGTCTGGTGGGCCAAGCAGTTACCAGTCTGGAGGACAACCCACGTCCCATATTGCATCACTGGTGAATACACAGAAACCCTTGATGTGCTCTTGTTAATAACAGCACTTCATTTAGCTGGGATTGAATCCTTCGGGCTGTAAATGGGATCTTCCTTTTAAGTCTTGTTTCCATGTTACTATATTGTTCTAATCTGCATTTGCACTCATTCAGAGTTTTGATTGCTCCCTTTCTTAGGGCAGCTTCCATTGAATTGCTGATAAACTGTACCCTTTCTTAGGCTAAAACAGGATGTTTTCAAGGTAAAAAACCCCAAACAGCCACACTGCAAATGAACAATAATTATTCTTTGCTCTTCAAGACTTTTATTCTCCCTGTCTGATTCCTAGGCTGTAATCTCACAGGACAGGTATGGCCCTGACATTTGCATCTCTCAAGGTAAGGTTTATAGGTGGCAGGAGAAGGAAGATTCCTGAGGCAGTCAGTGTCAAGTTGTGCATGCAAATGGCTCTTAACCCTCTCTGTGCTCTTCACAAACCATACTCTGATGGATTTTGCTGACAGTCGGACCCTTGAACCTTATTGCACATAACTGGAATGTGGGGGAGATCATTTTATCTCACAGGATCTTCTGAGGGCTGGATCTCAGAAGTGTCAGTAGCTGTTCCCAGTCCTTTGTGTTATGTCTGTCTGCTGCTAAGTGTGGTTTATTTGCTCCTTCCTTGAACAGGTGAGCTGAAGTGAACTAGATTGCAAAAGGAATCATCTCCAAATCTCTCCCAAGAGTCCTGATCTCTCTCTGTATTGCAGCCCTTTCTCTGTCATTCTGGCCATGGGAACTCCTGGCATTGGTGACATCACACAAGGGAATTTCACCTGCTGAAGACCAGGGATCATTCCACATCCCTGGTAGTGCACTATGACACAGGTGAGTGCTGGGCACTGCACAGTGCATTCTCTGCATCCTTCAAAATAGCAGAGCCCTTTCTAAGCAGAATAATATTAAACTTGATATGCAAACTACTTGTAGAATTGTTTCTTTCAAAGCCTCTGTGTGTTTCAGTGCTCAGAAGTGAGCAGATAAGGGGCCAAGGCTGAGCCTGTCCCTGTTCTGTATGTGTTTTGTAACTATGTGCTGGTCCATCCCTGGGGATACCCTGGTGTCAACAATGTTCTCCATCCTGCACCTCCTGTGGCAGTCTTCGTCTATCATTCCCCACTGTGCCAGCCACCTTAATTCCCTCTCCAGCTGTACCTCCCCTGTCCCAGCTTGACCTCAAAGAAAAGTGAAAAGTAGTTGGTGTTTGGGGTGTTGATAAAATGGATCTCCTCAAGCAAGGATGAGATTTTTGGAAACCTGTTTTTCTGGGAGTTGCTAAGTGGAGGAAAGAGGAAACTCGATTCTCAATTACAGAGTGGATATGCATGACTGAAGTTTTATTCCTAGACAGTTCTGTATGTGACATGTAACATCTCCATCAGACTCTCTCCAATACCCACTGCCTCTTGCACACCTCTGTCCTATACACTGCTTCTCTGTTGTCTTGCCACAGACCCTTTTTCTGTGCATCTACCTCCCACACTTCATAATATCAGGACTAAAGCAGCTGGGACTTGAGGGCTCTTGGGATTTGGCAGGAAGTGTTCACATAGAACACAGGGCTCCCCAGCATTGTGTCCTCCCCATTGCTGCTTGCCAGATATAGGGTAAAATGTGATCAGCCTCATGTTACACAGCATGAGGCTGCAGTATGGAGAAGGAAGCCCTGGCCCAAGATGTTTCCTCCCTGGCAGTGCCCCTGTAGTCTCTCCAGGGGCCCTCTCCAGCCCCAAAGGCTGGCCAGCAGCCCTGTACTTAGGCTGACTGCTGAACGGATCATTGCAGGGGATTTTGGGGCTGGGCACCAGAGAGTTACCACAATGTGCACTCTGGGTTGATCAGTGTGGATCACAGCCTGTGTGGACCACATCCAGCTGCCAGCATTCTTGGCATCTGTAGCAAGTGTGGTCAGCAGCTCTCTGAACTTTCCCCCTTCCTCTAAACCAGCACAAACACATGTAGGATGGATATGGTTTCCTTAGGGGCATGTAAGAAGAATAAAAGCACCAAAAAACTTCCTGGGTAGGTCTCAAAGAACCTGGGAATCCCTGTGCTTAGCATNGGAAACCTGTTTTTCTGGGAGTTGCTAAGTGGAGGAAAGAGGAAACTCGATTCTCAATTACAGAGTGGATATGCATGACTGAAGTTTTATTCCTAGACAGTTCTGTATGTGACATGTAACATCTCCATCAGACTCTCTCCAATACCCACTGCCTCTTGCACACCTCTGTCCTATACACTGCTTCTCTGTTGTCTTGCCACAGACCCTTTTTCTGTGCATCTACCTCCCACACTTCATAATATCAGGACTAAAGCAGCTGGGACTTGAGGGCTCTTGGGATTTGGCAGGAAGTGTTCACATAGAACACAGGGCTCCCCAGCATTGTGTCCTCCCCATTGCTGCTTGCCAGATATAGGGTAAAATGTGATCAGCCTCATGTTACACAGCATGAGGCTGCAGTATGGAGAAGGAAGCCCTGGCCCAAGATGTTTCCTCCCTGGCAGTGCCCCTGTAGTCTCTCCAGGGGCCCTCTCCAGCCCCAAAGGCTGGCCAGCAGCCCTGTACTTAGGCTGACTGCTGAACGGATCATTGCAGGGGATTTTGGGGCTGGGCACCAGAGAGTTACCACAATGTGCACTCTGGGTTGATCAGTGTGGATCACAGCCTGTGTGGACCACATCCAGCTGCCAGCATTCTTGGCATCTGTAGCAAGTGTGGTCAGCAGCTCTCTGAACTTTCCCCCTTCCTCTAAACCAGCACAAACACATGTAGGATGGATATGGTTTCCTTAGGGGCATGTAAGAAGAATAAAAGCACCAAAAAACTTCCTGGGTAGGTCTCAAAGAACCTGGGAATCCCTGTGCTTAGCATGGCAGGAAAGCTCAGGGTTCCAGGGGGTATCAGAAGTAGATCTGGGTCTTCTGCCCTGACCCACTGCCCTGAGGTGCCTTTGCCCTTGTAGGCATGGACAGTTTTTCTGTCCTGCAGCAACAGCCTCTGGAGCCCCAAGTGATGACTGCCAGCTTGAGAAAACAACATGTCATCTCCAATGGGGAAAATGAGGCATGAGATAGCAGGAAAAATTAAATCATATTTAAAATCTACTAATTAGAGAGCAGATGTGGAGCTCTTCAGTCACCTGTGGAATGGCAGGGAATTAATGGGATGTATTAGACCAGTGGGGCTTGGTGAAGATGATGAGTAGCTACAGAACTGGGTGTGCTTGACTGACATCAGGAGAAACAAAGCCTGTGTGTGTTGGCCGTGCTGGTAAGCTGTAGTAGAGGCTACATGGCATTGCAAGTGGGCCAAGGGGAATTGTCAGCTGTGTTAGTGACTGCTCAGCTGCTCCAGCAGCACAGAGTTGCCAGATGAATATAAACATGTCATGATGCTGAGTCTCTTTCTTTGGGTAAAACTGATGCTGGGTTTGGCTGAATCAGCTTATTTTGATATGTGAGACCACACAAAGGCTTGGTGATGTGTTAGTGGTCATTGTACACATTCAGGGAACTCCTTAAACCCCAGCTCTTGCTCATTATTGCTGTTTGAGGCCAAACAAGGAACTTTAGTATGGTGCCTGTGAACATCTCAGCTACCCATAAGGGTAAAGCATCTGAGAAAACCACTGCTTTGCTCTGATACTCATCTGTGCTTTTGCACAGATTTTGCAGAAAACAACCATGTTTGTATAGCTCTGTTCTTTTTCCTTAAGAACCCCCCTTTTTACCGGTCGTCATCTGTCTGTCAAGGCTGGCATTAGAATCAGTGGCTTCCAGGAACTTGTTTGAAAAATGAAATGAAAATCCTATTGATTTAGTCTCTACATTGAGCCTTTTCCTTTCTTTCTTTTTTTTTTTTTTCCTTTGTAAATCCCCCGATGGATGTGGATAGGCAGCAGGGTTTGTAGGTGCTTTTACAAAACAGACTGGANCCAGTGGGGCTTGGTGAAGATGATGAGTAGCTACAGAACTGGGTGTGCTTGACTGACATCAGGAGAAACAAAGCCTGTGTGTGTTGGCCGTGCTGGTAAGCTGTAGTAGAGGCTACATGGCATTGCAAGTGGGCCAAGGGGAATTGTCAGCTGTGTTAGTGACTGCTCAGCTGCTCCAGCAGCACAGAGTTGCCAGATGAATATAAACATGTCATGATGCTGAGTCTCTTTCTTTGGGTAAAACTGATGCTGGGTTTGGCTGAATCAGCTTATTTTGATATGTGAGACCACACAAAGGCTTGGTGATGTGTTAGTGGTCATTGTACACATTCAGGGAACTCCTTAAACCCCAGCTCTTGCTCATTATTGCTGTTTGAGGCCAAACAAGGAACTTTAGTATGGTGCCTGTGAACATCTCAGCTACCCATAAGGGTAAAGCATCTGAGAAAACCACTGCTTTGCTCTGATACTCATCTGTGCTTTTGCACAGATTTTGCAGAAAACAACCATGTTTGTATAGCTCTGTTCTTTTTCCTTAAGAACCCCCCTTTTTACCGGTCGTCATCTGTCTGTCAAGGCTGGCATTAGAATCAGTGGCTTCCAGGAACTTGTTTGAAAAATGAAATGAAAATCCTATTGATTTAGTCTCTACATTGAGCCTTTTCCTTTCTTTCTTTTTTTTTTTTTTCCTTTGTAAATCCCCCGATGGATGTGGATAGGCAGCAGGGTTTAACTGAGGTTTAGCTCTTGTTGTGTTGCATTTTACATTCCTGAGATCACTCAAGTTTCTGGGAGCTTTCTATTTATATTGACTTCAGCCAGAATGAAGGATGCTCAATACTTGCCCGAGCAACTCACTATTGCATTAGGTATTTATCTGAGTCCTCCCTGTGTTGTGTAGAATACCAGGGTGGGAATACCAAAACCATTTTCAGGTTGAAATCAACCTTCTGCCAGTGTTTGCAGAGGCTCTGATGCTGCTGTGAGCAGTATTAAGTTACTAGTGAGAAAAATTCATGGCAGCAGACCTTGAGCTACTGATGGCCACCACTGTGTGCCACTAAATTCGAGTCTGGAGTTGTCCATCTTCAAGCAACTCTCCATTCCTTCAATCCCAGACAGATTGATAGGAACTTCTTACAAGTCCTCAGAGGTGGCAGAACCTCCTGCTTCCCAAGCAGCAGCCTCTTTTGACTCCAGAGCTTCACTGTGGTGCCCCAAATGGTGTGATTTTTATTGTTTGTGTCTGGGGCTGGCAGATGGCTAGAAACTTATTTTATTGTGTGAGTTATCAAAGAAGATCTTGTTTTCTGTGTTACCTTAAGGTGTAAGCCAGATTGATGCTGCGGTTATTACAAGAGGCTGCTCTAGCTTTGCCTTGGACTATCAGGCATTTACAAACTTTGCACAGGGATTTTTCTTTCTGCTGGTTGCAGGTGGCTGCTGCTCCTTCTGCTTTTCCTTTTCTTGAATTTTCTTGAGAATTGAACCAGCAGTATAGCTGGTTCCTGTTGAACTTTTATGTCCTTGTATGTTTGCTTCAAAGTGACTTGAGGGAGGCAGATATTGTAGGCAAAAAAAAAAGTGTAAGTAGCAGTTTGTGCAATTATATGTTGATTTTACATCTTAATAGTAGCAGTGCTGCCACAGATGCAGGATTGGTACCTAATGCTTTATCCAGCTGATTGGTTATAGGCTTTTATAATTCCAATTAATTAGATTGATGGGTGAGTCTAATTGGTCTCTAAAGTGCTCGTTTCTGTCAAAACAGTTAATAGGTAACAACTGCTTCCTGCCTCTGTCCTCCTTGTCTAGAAGTGCTTGTAATAATAATTTTTATACTGTTTTAGATAAGGTCATTCTGCTGCTTGCAAACAGAGGATGGCCTTTGCCCACTCACCAGGACCCTGTTTTTCAAGACAGATGGTCTGTCATTTTGAGGGTAGATGAAGGGGAGTAAAGTTTGTGCTTTATTTGCTTGAGGTTTTTTGGCACAGCTTTATAGCTCCACAACTACCGAACACCCCTCCTGAAAAAAACCCTGATAGAGCAACCTGTGGAGTTGACTGCATCAAGACAGACTGGGAGCTGTATACTAGGAGGGTTATTTGGAAGTTAAGACTCTTCTTTGGGCTGTTTTGTTCATCCCCAGGTATGCACAAAAACAGACTTCATGTGAGCCCACACTGCCCATTTTTAGCACATGAAAGATTTCTGGAAGAATGTGGTTTCCATCTTTTTGCAGGTCATCCTTGACTGCAGCTTGTCTACTCCATCATCTGTGGAGATCACTAATATGTTTTTAAAGTGTCATTACCTCTGGATGTGTTTCAGGGCAGAACTGCCCATTCATTAGCTTACTTTCCTTGTGGATCAATCAGCATCTGCAGAGAAGCAGTAGAGGAGCTTGAAGGGTGATTGATTTATTAAGTGGTATATTGAGTCTGTCTTTGCCAAACCATTAGAATGAAAGTTCCTGCAGTGTTTTCCCCATGGGCCAAAGGCAATGTTTCAGCCAGGCAGGTACCCCAGTGTATCATTACTGTAGCAGCAATAAAGATTAAAAATGGCCTGTGGCATCTTGTCCATGCGGCAGAGCTGCCTTTCATCATCTGACAGTTTCCTTGTCCTTTCCAGTACATTCTGCAGGGCTCCTTCACACTGGGCAGAAAAAAGCCTCCATGCTGGCTCCCAGATATTCTTGTGCCTTAGTCTTTCATCCTGTAGCAAGGCAATCAGGTCTTCCTAAGCATGGTGCAGAGGAGATACTGCGCTTGGATGCACAATGAGGAGTATGATTGAAAATGTGTTGATTTTTAGCATGCCAGAGCTGTCTGGAGAGCCACAGCCAGTCCTGTAGCCCACTGCTGGCTGCTCATGGCTTTCCATTTCCCATTTTATTCCCATCTGTTGTCTTTTGATTTCTTGCTATTCCTTTAGAGACCCTCCTCTTCAGCGTGCTGTCTGGGCTCAGCAGGTGCTTTCCTGAGGCCTGGACAATGCTGGGGTCTTCTGACCATTAACAGCAATAACTGGCATTGATGATGATGAGGATGCTCTGAAGTTTGTTGTAGCCTGGGAATGATTCAGCTGTGCTCATAGAGGAGAAGAGAACAAGGAAGGCCCAGTCTTCTGAGAAACTTGGCAAATTAAATTGAACTTGCTTTCCATAATAGCCAAATATTCCAAACTTCACTGTCATGTTCTAAAAGATTTAAAATCCAAATTCAGCAAAGAGGGGCTGACAGGGATAGATGAAGAAAATATGTCTCAGTAAAGACAAAATGCAGCAGGGGCTATTTTATTTCTATTTAGTTTAATCAATCTGGCTACCAGCTTCCAAATATTTAGAGCAGTAATTGATGAAGGAAAGTTGTCAAATCCTAGGAGAGCATTCTTCATGAACTCTGAAATTTGTTTTGAAATCTTGTTCAAGGGTTTGCTCATCCATTCATTGAGATATACTTTCAGACTAAACAACATTTGTCTTTCTATTTAAGAACAATTTGTGCTACTCTGAACAGTATTCCCTCCTGCACCAGACCAATCATATACTATTAGAAAAATTCAGAGAGATATTTTAGCTCTTCTGTAAATTCCCTCTCATTCTTTTTACAGGCCCCACAGAGGATGACCCGGTGCTCAATTTCTTACTTCCAGGAAATGAAGAGTGATCATGATGTGCCAGTGTCCATGATCAGGCAGCTGGATGCTGGGATAAAACACAGTGGTGTTTCTGCTGTGTCAGAGCATCGTTCAGGAGTGCACAACCCAAAAGCATCTGCTCTACTGCTGTATAAAAAGTCTGGCTTTGAATTTCAAGTCCAAGCATTGCTTCGCTCAGGTTGTAGAGAGCTGTGTCCTGCCATCTGTAGGAACTGTATCCAAAGGATGTAAGGATGACAGAATTGATAGCTGTAATAAGATCGTGTTGTGTAAATAATGATAGGGCAGATCCATCTAGATTCAGTAAATGTGCTTGCATGGCAGCAGAGTATCCTAAACTACACACCATGGACATTACCCTGTCAAATGAAACACCTCATGCTGCATTGCTGGTACAGTACAGATTTATTTTTTAAACATATGTATTAAATAACCAAGAGTTTTAAATGAAATGTCACATTTCATTTGCCACCCAAGACATGAAGTCTGCAGCTGCCCTCAGCCAACCCTGACAGCTCCACTCTCTGTGTCAGTTCATCTGCTTGGCAGAAAGATCTGCAGCTTTCTCAGGACTCACTGGCATCTGTGCCTGCTCTTCTCTACCAATAATTTGTGGAGGTTAGGTTAGGGTTCAGCACATGCCAGCTACTTCCCTTTGTGGTATAAGGTGCTCTGGCAAAGGCTCCAGCCTTCAAAAGAGCCCTCAGCACCTGCAGCCAGGATTGTTGGGGTGGCTGTGGCCCCGGCTCCTCTCCAGGAGTGCAGCAGTTGGGGATGTTTAGCAAAGCGTGAGAGACAGGCAGAGCATCTGCTTCCTCCCTCCTGGGCTCTGGCGTTTTCCTGTGCTGGAGGCTTTATTCTCATTTTTGTTTAATAGCTTCTGATGGTTTTATCTTCCAAGCGTTGGTCCAGTTGCTCCCTGGATTTATAGCTGTGAGCCTCTCCAGCCTCTCCTGGCAGTGTGTTCTAAAGGAAAGGATATTCCCTGGAAAAGTGCTACTACTTTTGTGTAATTTCTGACTAATAACGTTTTCAGGCCTTCAGGGTTCCTCTTTGATGACAAATTATGACAAATTATTCCATATTCTCATTTCCCATGCCATTCATGCTTTTGCAAACCTCTCCTGTCTATCTCCCATTCCATTTCTATGTTGAGGAATCCTGTTCAGTCTTTCATATAGAAGCTGCTCTGTACTTTGAATCTTTCTTTCTGCTCTCTCTATTTAATTTCAAATGCTTCAGCTTGGTTTTTGAGATCAGAATAATCCCAAATATTTCAAGACTGATGTGGCAGTGGGTTTAGACGGAGATGATGATAATTTTCATGGTTTTCATTTTGTAGTGGTTTGTCATATTGAATGTTGTAGAGCACAGGGTCATGTTTCCTTGCCTTTGTCCCCTCCTGCCGTGGGCTGTCACTTCACTTGTTCCTCTGGGTCTCTCTTTTCTGCCCACATGCCCCCAGGCATCCTTGCTTGTCAGTAACAAGGGATCAGGAGAGACAGGAGCTCCTGGAATGCCTGCAGAAGACCCTGGGCAAGCTGTGGCAGAATGGGGCTCCTCAGTCACCTGAATGACTTTGATGCAGAATTCCCTGTTAGATGAGTGGGTCACCTGAGCACATCTGACTAATCTCACACATCTGACTAATGTCACCCTGGGGACAGACCTCTACAAACACCCAGAAATAAGGTGCTTAAGGTGGTTCCAGGACATGCCCATGCTGTACACGCAGCAGTTAGGATGTGATAAATATACTGATCCATGGAACTGCCAATGCAGCTAAAAGCTGTGATGTTTTTTTCTACTACCTATGGTTTGCTCCTTGTGCTTCTATCAGCGAGCGAGCTGAGCAAAGATTCCCCTTTGCCTTGTTCCAGGTGAAGATACCCACACAAGCCTTCATGGAACAACTGTGAGTGTCCACATCAGACTGGGCAGGAATTGTAAGGCAGTTGAGAAGGCTTATAGCAAACTGTCAAACCACAGAACCGGGATCATCCACAATCAGAGTGATGTCATAGCCTGCTTCCAGTGGAAAGCTTTTGCTACTCAGGAAGAGGAGGATCAGGTGAAGCAGAGGTGGGTTTGGAAGATGTATTTCAGTGAGATACACTGCCCAAGGGTAAAACTGACATATGGCCTCAAAGTGCTTTGAATGATGTAGGGCAATTAAACCATCCCCAGCATCAGGGCATGTGACCCTGGGCTTCAGGATAACAGCACTCCCCATCCCAGTTCCATCCCTCCGAGGATGATGTTTTGGGGAGGAAGAGTTAATGACTGGATTTCCTCAGAGAAAAAATTCGTGTTTGTGGAGCCACAGACCACTGAGGTCCAGAGATCCCTGGGCTACAGAGGGTCATGAGGGTGAGGAGAGTGTCAGCACCTGCTACCTGGGATTGCACTGAGCAGTAGGATGTAATGTAGCTCAGGTAGCACAGCTGTTGTGGTACTCACTGCACTTTCTTCAGCTCCAGCTCTGATGAAAGTGCAGGTTCCTTTCCAGTGCTATGCAAGGCAGGGGGCTTTGTTGGCCCAGACAGTTGAGGCCATCCTGCTGTAGGATGTTGAATTGCCCTGCACTGTCCCAGTTTCCAGCACAATGAGGTATTTCTACCGTTCCCTAGAGGCTGGGGAGGTTTTGGAGATGGAGGGAGGGAAGGTAGGGCAGCACAGGGCTTGGAAGTCCATTTGGGCTTTAGCAACCTGTATCTCATGGTGGCGAGAGATGGAGCTGGTTCTTGAAAGGGTAGCTTTGGGGAAGCTTTGAAATTCTCATTTCAGGCCCTAAAGAAGCACTTGCAGCCTGGGGGGATGGATTGAAAATGACACTGAAAAGCTTGGGTGATTCAGGGAGTCCTTGTGTGACTTTTCAGACTTGAATGGATGTGGGTATATAAGAATAAGATTGAACCCAGAGCTGATCAGGAAACTGCCTCAAACTGCAGCACTTTTTAAGGGCTTCTGAGCAAATAAAGTTCAACGTAATTAGGTCAGAAATGCCTTGCAGGCCACAGCTAGTTTTCCAGTGTTCTCTATTTAATTACACAGTGTCTGATTTCCATGCAAGCTCTGTGTGTTAAAAGAAAATCTTATGACCTTCTCTGGGCACTTCCCTGGGCCATTCCTTTCCCATTTCTTCCCCACTGCGTTTCTCAGCCTGGACTCTGAGTGATCTTATTTCCCCTCAGAAACAGCCAAGTTTCTCCACAGCTAAATTTGACCAGATATTTTCACTTTCATGCCAGTTTGTGTCCTAGACTTTGACCAGGATGTTCTGTTCCTCCTTACTTGCAGTCTTTGGGGTGATCATAGCTCCAAGGTCACTGTCCTGCTGTGACCTTGAGAAGCTTTTGAGATCTCAGAGCAGAGACTTTTTCATAGAAGGAGGCAGTGCAGGACCCTGCACTGGGATGTGACCCCAAAAGCCCTGGATGATAAGATCTATCCAGGAATTTGCTCTGTCTCCCTTCTGGGTTTTCTGGGGTGTCATGTTGGAATTACTGTCTGTTAATGGAGGTTGAGTGGAGGGTTGCCCACTTTGGAAGCACACTGGAAGCCCTCTTTGTGCCCAGCACTGTAGGTCAGCCATGGAGAAACATTTCTGACTGTGTTCCATGAGGAGCCACCAAAGTGAGTATTTTTGGGGCTGGTGACTGTGTTGGCCCAAGGCTCTGTCTGTGTGCAGCTGGTAAGGTCCATGATTGTATTTCCTTCTAATTGTGTTTGAATTTGGCTGGGTGATGGTGCTGTCCTGTTTATACTACGCTGCCTCAATTTGCTCCATATGGAGCTTCCACTCATCCCCCCATTTGTCACCTGCTGGTTCTTCTTGGCCAAGGGACTGGAGCGTGAAGGGGGGACAGTGACCTGCCAGCTAGAAAGCAATTGCTCTGTAGCAGTGCTCCCTTCTCATCTCTTGGTTGTGATCTTCAAACACTGGAATGATTTCTGCTGCAGCTACCAAGTAAGGGAGATGTCTGGGATGCTCTGGTGGAAGGCAGTGTAGGGAACAGGGCAGATAGAGTTTGCTTAACCCTGCAGGTACAAAAGGGAAGAAGAAAGAGTGATGCTGGGAACCTGCAGCTGACACACAGATTTTAACTCCCTTCCCAGGGAAGCCCTTCAGTGGTTGTTCCTTGATCTTTAGCTACCTCCCCCATCAGCTCTGTGGCAGAAAAAGCCAGCTGGGGACTGGTGGATTCTCCCTGAGCTGTGACAGCAGCTTTGAGCCAGGAGGTTCTCTTGAGGGCTGCTGGCTTTCAAAACCTCTCCTGAGCTTATAAATGTGGAGCAAAACTTCCTACTCTGCCAGCAAAAAACAAGTGATCCTCTGACCCATTTGGGACCCTGTGGCTCAAGGTCAGCCCCTTGCTGAGGAGTTGCTGCTGCTCCTTCTGAAGTGCTTTGCTGCTCCTGCACTTACATTTACCTCTGCAAGTGTGTGGCTAATTGAACAATCTGCTGGGTTTGTCTCTCCCCGTGGCTGCAGGCTCTGTCAGAAGCTGTGTCAGCAGGAAAAGAACAAGGTGGATGATTTTCTGAAGAGGAACAGAGTGGACACCACTTGCCAAGAACTCCTTTCCCTCCCATCCTACATCATCCAGAGTGAGAGGGCAAAGGTGGAAGGAGACCACCCTGCTGTTCTCTGATGTGCCTTTCACCACTGAGCCACTGGTTATTGATTGCTGAGAACCTCCTTCTCGTCCTCCCTAAATGAGGTCACTCAGCAGATCCCCACCCCAGCTGGATTGATGTATAAGAGGGAAGACACTGGGTTTCTGGTGAGGCTGGAGAGCTTGTTGCAGAAAGCATTTCTGCCCTGGCATGTGGCAGGAACCTGCCTAAAGCTGAGCTCTGCTGCAGGGGCTTGACATTGAGGGTGCTCAGTGAACACCTGGCAGTGTCCAGAGGGATTGACTGTTGTAGGTAAGGGAATACATTACACATGATGTTTGGGGATTAGTAGAGAGTGTTGGAGCACTGTCAGTTCACATATTGACCTCAAGCATGCAATGGTTCTCTGTGGAAAGCAGGCCAAATTCAGCCCAAGGTATTAAGGTTAAGATGGAAATGCCAATCCCTTCCCATAACCTGGACTTATACCATATCTAAATCTCCTTTCCAGTGTCATCTGTGAGCCTGGATTTAAGGCTCAGGTTTAAATGGACTTTTTGAGTTCTATTGCACACAGAGACAGAAAATCTTTTACTTTTATGTTTATGCAAGCAAGCATCCATATCCTTCCATCAACCAAAGCCCTGATTCTGAGTACTTGCATGGTGTGAGATGAAGAATGCCTGCTGTCTGTGCAGTGCAAAATCCCTTCTCATCTTCAAGTAAACTCTAGAATAATCCCAACCTCTTCTTTCTTTCAAAATACGTTAAACTAATTTTTTTGTTTCCAAGGAAGGGGATCATGTTCTCTTCTTGGTTATTCCCATAGCCCATCTAAGGCCAAGGGGCATCAGAGTCAGAACAATGGTAATTTCACACCACTGCAGCTGACAGCAGTATGATGTGACCAAGAGCTTGTGTCAGAGCAGTAGGAATGTTGTAGAGAGTGGGAGCTGATCAGGTGAGCATTAAAAACATCCTGCAGTGTGTTGAGCTGGTTTTGAAGTATGTCCCTGGACTCCTGTTTCATTACTGTGGGACTACGTCTCCACAACTACCTTGACCTCCTCCTGAAGTGCACTGAGGTGAGCTCCAGAAGCCTGGCTGCCTACAGGACAGAGTACACAGTCCTGGTACTCTGTGTAATGATGGATGGACATAAAGTGTGGCCTGGCCTCAAGTTTTGAGCGGAAACCTTTCCTAAATGGCTATTTTAATGTTAGATGGTTTCCTCTAGGACTGAATAGAAGTGGGCTGCTACAGGGGTCTCTCCAATTCTATTTTGTCCAGCATTATCAATCTTCTGATTCCCTTTAATGCCATTTTTTATGGAACAGTTGGTTTCACATTTGGAATTTTGCTCCTGTCTGTCTCCCCCCTGCTCCAGCATATGGGTGTTTTTATACCAAATGACAGTATTTTCTCCTGTTTATAAAATAAAAAAATCTACTGCCACTGACATCTACAACCTTCTCTGTGGTGATGGTCCTGTAACTTTTAGCTTGGCCAGACACCCTCCTTGCACTGTACATCTACAGTACCTGTACATCTACCCTCCTTGCCATGTACAACTGCTGGAGAGGCCCCAAAGCTGGGACCTCTCTGCCTCTGACCTTCTGGCCAACAGCAGCTACTCTCTTCTTCCCACCCATCACCTGTGACATCTGAGAGCACCCTACAGAAATAATCAAAGCCTTGTGACAAGTGACTGGAGGAAATGATTGTCTCCAGAAGTCAGGAAGGTGGAGGGATAGTAGTCTTGGAAAGGCTTTCTGGGCAGGATGGCTTTGCAAGCCTTGTGCAGAGGCTTTGCTGTGTAGAGAGTGTGGGAGCTGCCAGTATTTTCTGACAGGTGTTGCTGTCCTTAGAAGCTACAGCAGGTCATTGCAATCTCTACAGGGTTAACTCACTGGTGAAAATCCTAACAAAAGGAGGAGGCAGGGATTTGTGGAATCACCATGTGACCATGAACGTTTTGAGCATCCATCCAAGCCTGTGGGAAACAAACTGTTATGCAACTCTGACTTGCCAAGCACATCTCAAATTGTGTTTTATTTTTGCAAGCACACATGATGGGTCAGCAGAAGCAGCTGTGCTGGAAGCCCAGGTGGCTACCAAAGGAGAAAGTCCTTGTTTTTTGCTGCATCCTCCCCATCACAGCTTAGCTGTAAGTCACACTGCAGACACGTGGGAGCTGACTCCTTGGAAATGGAAACCAGAGGAAAGAGAGGAAAAGGATTTGTTACCATTGCGCTGACCTTGACGAGTCATCACTGTCCTGTCATTGCCTGGTCATGTGTTAGCTCTGAGCTGATGGAGGTGGTCTTCAAGATGGTTGGGTTATGGATCTGCTGCTGTTGTTGATCCCGGGGTTGGGCCAGGAGGTAACGGTGGAGTTTGTTCCTGCAGATCTCCACTTCAGCTGGGGAAACTGGTCCCCATCCAAAGGAGAGGTTACTGCAGAGCACTTCAGTGTTTGGCAGAAGGCATCATGTCTAGTGGGAGCTCTGGTCCATCCCACAGCTAGTGGTGGGTTCAGTTATTTATGGAAAGAGGCAGATGTTAGCTTTGGCACCACCTTTCTCCTGAGTGCCCTGAGCTAACAAGCTGCACTTTGGGTGTCATTTTGGTTCTTCTGTTGCCAGCTCTTTGTTTCTCTGTCTGCTCTGAGCCATGATTTCCTTTCCTTGTATTGCCTTCCCTCTCTGCCAAACCAAGGAGACAATTTAGCCAAACATTGGTGGTATCCAGCTTTTCAAGACCAGCTTTTTCTTATCCAGGCTGGTGAAAATCCAGCAGATTCCCACCATTCAGGGACTAAGGGAGTGGAAACAGGATCCACGTATATTTATGACTGCACAAAGATCACTTCTGTAGCTGTGAGTCACAGTGAGCTGGCCCCTCCTGTATCGTGTTGCTGGATGTTGTAGCAAAGCAGGGGTACAACAGCTGGAGATTTTGTGCTCTCTCATCACATATCCACTGTCTGTATTTCATGCCACATGCCCATGGCAGTCTGGCAGGGGCTTCTGTTATGCCAGAAGTGGTGCACTGTCATGTTCACAGCTTTTATTTCTGTCCTGGTTAGCACCCATGGTAGTTTTCTGTGCTTTGACTCAGTGGCCATCCTATAGACAAGGTGTTAGCTCAGGTAGACCCCTCGCTCCTGAGGTGTCCTGAGGCTTGTATGCCTGTAACAGTAACATGCAAGGGTGGATAATGAGGCATATCCTTTGGACCAGCAGTTCTTTTTTCCCTCTGGGGTAGCAGACATGTAAGGAACATCTTCAATAGCTTACTTTAATTTCTCAGGAGAAATATCTCACTACATTTTCTAGTTTTTAAGTCTGACATACCACAGGAATGAAGGGAGAAATGGCAAAAGTTTCTCAGAATAGTTATACCTTTAAAGAATTTGCTTTAGCCACAGAATTGTAAACTAAAATCTAACTGATGATTTCTCCTTGACCTCCACCTTTGGAATCAAATGCCCTGGCTGAATTTCCCTGAAAATACAGGGAAGCTCTCTATGGATGTACTGCCAAAAGTTTCTATCCAAATACATTGAATCCTTCAGAATGGTTTTTTCATCTCAAGAGCTCAAAAAACTTGGGTCTTTTAACTGGTTTCCTTGGGAGCAAGGATATGAGTGCAGGGCTCCAGGACTCACTGCTGCAGTCAAGATTGTTGCTGTGAGTGACATTAGGAGCTCAGGCATGCAGGGTATTGTTCCGTCTGATTTCCAGAGCCTAGTGGGGGAACAGGTAAGTTTGCCTTCCTAGTCCTTTCACCCACAGCTCAGTTGACAGTGACTAGAGCAGGAGAGATGACATGGGCACAGATCACAGAAAGACAGAGCTGTCACAAGCATCAAGCATGGACTCTTTCTGATCTCCCACTCTTGTTCCTGCCTTCTGGCCCTGCACTACCTTTCCAGGTCTCCTGCCCTGTCAAGTCTATCCCTATCCCTGCCTCTATGATATATTGTTGTTACTGTGCTCCAAAAGAGTGGGTTAAGATCACTGTGTTGGTTATATTTCTGTCACAGATGTGCTGGCCTTGGCGATCATCAAATCCCAAAGTCAGCTAAATGCACTCAGCTAGAACAGAGCACTGTTGTTAGCAGATGCATATTCATCAGGCCAACAGTTCTTTTTAATTTTCTTCCTTTCCTACTTAGTTTCATTTTTGCTTATAAATTCTATTACACTTGCTTCCATTAACAGAAGATGTATTGCCTCTGTCAGCCTCTGAGTAATAACCAAACTGTCCCAAAGTGTCCACGGGGCCAATAGATCTGATGGCAGCACATAAAATAGACCAGTGAGTACCACTGGCTTGAAACCCAGCAGGAACAAGCAGCCAAACAGCACTTTGTGAGATAGTTAACCTGAAAGAATGGAAGTGCTGCTTTAAGCTCCGAGAAGTTTGTTTTCTGGCCTCAGTGGAGGAGGAATGCTCTCTAATTTTCCCAGGAATGATTTGGCTCTGAGACCTTGTTCTTATTTGTTTGAACTTGGCTTTAGAGCAGCCAGTGTTGTACTAAAATCTGAAAAAGTGTGGTGTAAAATCTGGAAAAGCAGAGTCAGATTTTACACCAAGATTCCCAAGTCTTCCAAGAAATAACATAGTCCCAGAAAAACAGGATTTAGTTTATGGTAGGCACTGCACAAACTCTAAAATGCCTGTCCCTGGTAATCTGTCTGTGCACAGTCCTCATAAACCTGATGGCAGGACTACAGTAAAATTCTGGCACCTGTTTGCACCCTCAGCGTTGCTGCTCCTGTCCTGTCTCATTCAAATACCTTCTCCCCAGTTTTGTCTCTGGCACTTCAGTCTTTACAGAGCCAGTAGAGACTTTCATTTGGAGTGATGGACATGGCCATTCTGAAATCACAACTCCTTTCACTCCCACTTGTTGCTGAACTCCCCTTCCTTTTACTGCAGACATTTGATTTGGTTTTAAGGCTCAGGATATGCTCTCCTCCCCTGCTCTATGCCCCCCTAGGTGATGAAGACCTTGAACATCATTGCTCCTCTTGACATTTCATTAATGCCCTTCCCCAGCATAACAACAGCTCTCTGGGCAGAGGCCACAGCAGCTGGAGGACCAAAGGGTGCCACTGGGCAGCTCAGGCCACACAGTCTTTAAGGAGACCCAGGGAGCTGAGGTGTGTGTTCATTTCCAGCTGTCAGGCTCGAAGCAAAGGCAAACAGCTGCCTGGTGCATCCTCACTCCCTGGGGAGGCTGTGCCCAGGGTGAGAGCACTGAATTCAGGTTGTTAAACACATGGTGGGCAGCTGGGTGATGAGCACTGGTGAGTTATTAGACTCTAATTAGCCAAGCCAGGGAAATTGATCATCCGAGTATTTCTTCTCAGTGCTCGTCTTAGACAAGCTCCAGGTGTCATACCAGAGCTGATGTTCAGAGCACCCCAGATGCTTTTATTTCTGTAAATCCAAGATTACACTCTGGATGCTGGTGAGTCCATGCAGTATCCCAATGGGACCCAAGGGGTCTGATGTCTCACATGCTGTCTGTAGGTTGCCAGCTGATGTTCCCCAAGTGTGTTGTCATATAGTAAGGCTTCATCTTCATCCAGTTGCTTGCTGGGTAGAATCATGTGATCTGGTAAATATGTTTGCTCTAGGTTTTGAGTAGAATTTGAGTGAATTAATTCTTTCAGACTTTCCTTTTTTTTTCTTATTAATTTGTGGGCGTTTGAAACATTTTTTTTCTCCCTGTTGTTCCCTCTGTTCTGTTGACTTCAAGCAGGCTGTGCATTAGGGAATTCGTTGCAGCTGCACCCCAGTGCCTTACCATGTCACAGCTCTTTAATTTCTGGGGAGGCTGTTCTTTGAGCTCTAAGTGCTAAGTCAAGGGCAGTATTATAGTTATTTAATATTGATGCTACAGGAGAGCCAGAAGCTGCACTCAGTTAAGAGTCTTCTGGACAGATTAGTGAGGATACCCAGCCACAAGAAGACACAAAGCCTTACTTTGTTGAGAGAAAAAATAACTCCAATCTTTTTGTCTACTTATATAAGCTAAATTTTTTATTCCTTGTGGAGTGTTACTGCACATGTCAGAGGTGCATGTACGGATGTCAACAAATGCATTAAGAAGCAGCAGTAATGCTGGACTTTGAGGGGATGTAAGTGGTGCCTTTGTTTAAACCAGTTACAAGAAGTGAGATCCTTTAGCAAGATCCTCAGAAATGCATGACAAGGCTCCCTGGGACTGAGAGTCAGTGCCAGGTCGCTGGGGAAGAAGCAGAAAGAAGACCCTGGGGAAGCAGCAGGCAGTTGCAGACAGACTGGTAGCCTGGACCAGATTTAAATCCCTGGGCAAGAGCATGATGAGAAGAACTTGCTGGTTGAGATTGGTGTGGAGCTGTAAGCAAATTCCATCTCTTCATATGGGAGCCTATGTTCAGGGAAACGGGAATGTTTGTATCTTGCAGAGAATTATGGGATGCATCCAACTCTCCACTCCTGTTTCAGGTCGTCCATCAGCTGGACGAGCCTGTGTGCTGTCTGACTGCTCCCAGCACAGGGCAGGAGTCACCAGTGGGAAGGAATCTGTTCTCCACTGATCCCCAGGCAGAAGGGCTTGTTTTGCCAGGTGCTGAATGCCCTGACTCCCTGGAGTATATTAAACACTCACATGCATTTACAGGAGAAGGATATAAGAGGCAGCACCTTCATAACTAAGGATGGAAGAATTCATTTGATTTGCTAAATCTCTTCTGGTAGGGTCTAAGTGGTCACATAGCCATAGTGGTACAGGGGTATAAGGGAAGGTTTCAAGGAGGGAGGTCCCTTTCCCTTACTACCTCTGAAGAAATCCAGCTGGATTTGCTGGAGTGTGAGCCAATTTTGTTACATTGATCTGGCCTTAATTTAACAGAATGCCTCTACTAGGTGCCAGTAAAGGTAAGGGAATTAGAGAGTTTCCTTGCAGCTGCTTCCAAACTCTTATCAGTGTAGTTGGTAAGTGTTGCCCACTCCTTGCTCATCTTTGATGCTCTAAATAAAGGTTTACAGGGCTGTGGTTGAAAACAAGAAAGGTGATTTTTGAAGGTAAATGTTTTGCTGTCTCCTTCTGTTTTAGGAGGGAGAGATCTGGCTAAATTCTTCAGCTGAATTCAGTGTTCTTTAAATCCCAAGAAGCTCGAGTCTATAAAGGAGCGGTCTACTGTGAAATCTTAGGTACAGCTCCTTTCTCCATCGACCCCCAGGATGGTCCTTATTACATGTATTCATCATTAGGCAGTAGGAGCCAAGTTAGAAATATGCCCCCTGACCCTGAATCACCTTCAACTGCCCAGACAACACCAGACCAAAGGTGGCTGAGCCCTGTTGAGCCCCGGGTGTCTGTGGAAGGACCATCCCTGGCCAGCACCTCCTTCTCTTCCTGTGTGGGTATTGTCATCTTGCAGTCCACAGTGCCTCTGGGTGGTGTTGCAGTGGACTCACTGTGCTCAGCAGGAAGAGTACCCTTCCTGGAAAAATTGGAGTCTGAGCAGTCTGCAGGACAAGTTTTATGCTTGTCCTGTCTTCCAGAAGTGCTGTCAAGTCCTTTTCTGGGAGCAGTTGTCATTGACCCACCTGAGTGACCCCACCACGGAGGTGGTGGCTTTGCTGTGCTTGCAGAGGGCAGGGAACACTCCCAGAGCACAGCGTGGTTCAGGTTACCTCGTCCTTTCTCTCTGTCTCTGCATGATGCTGCTTAAGGTGTTTTGCAGGAGTGGGAGATGGCTGTCAGATTTCCATCCAGGGAACATGCTGGTTTTGCCCATCTAAGAGGAAAAGGTGTGAGGCCTGTGGTCCTCCAGCAGTTGGGCCCTCATTCTGAAGACTTCTACAATCCCTAATCCAGTCACTCTCCCTTTCCCTCCTTCTGCAATCGACAGATACAAATGTCATGAAACAGGTTTTTATTTAGACAGTAATTGTGCAGGGTTTACTCGGCAAATGCCATCTACAGTAATTACTCAGGGCTTGTGCTAACAAACTGTCTTCCTGCCCACCAGCTGCAGTTGTTAGAGCTGTGGAAGGAAAAGATGGATTTAAAAAGCTGCTCCCAAGGGATTCCTCACTCAGGGCTGTGCTCCTGGCTCTGGGATTTTGGTTCTGATGATGAGGGTGCAGGGACTTTGCTGCAGGGATCTCCAGGTGCTGTGCCAGAAGAGCTTTTCATGGCAGAGAAATAAGAAAACTGGTTACATGGAAGCCTTGAGCTGATCTGAGAGTTAGAGGAACCAGAGCTGGGCAAATGTGTGTTGAGAAAGAGGTGCCTGCTCCTGAACAACCGTGATGGGCCCAAGGGGGAGCATCTTCCCCACCCATTCATTGCAGACCAGAGCTGAAACTGGATTGTCAGGGTGGGAATTGTCCGAGTCATGATCTTTGGGTGCAAAAAGAACTGAAGGAAGAAAACAGCCACCTTTAACTGGGAAATTTTACTTCTTGATGCCTGCAAGTACTGGTCAGCTCTGGAAAACTGGCAAAGCCAGCCATGAAAAGTAGTTGGAAATTTGCTCTAGGCAAGTATTGAAGCTCAAAATGAACTTTCTTAGTTACTCAAAAACCCCAAATGATGATCACTTCTTTATCTTGTGATGCCCTGCATCATGGGAAACTGTGGATCTCTGTTGATGTGATCAGAGGGGAGAATCATGTTCTAAGCCAGTCACAAAACATGGGGACATTCTGTGAACAAGATGCTGAGTGACAGGAACCAGCAGAAGGTGAGGACTTTGGCAACAGAGTCCTTTGCTGTTGGGCCACCTACACCCTGATTTCTTTGCAAGCCAGGTAGAAATGCTCTTTGTGAACTTTGTGCCTCCAGCTGCTCTAAGTGCATGGGAAGGATGGGTTTGGGAGTGCTTTCCTTTGCTGACCAGTCTCTCACTATGCTTCAACCTTGGTGCATCTCTGGATCTAGAAAGAGCAAAGCATGTCTGGGAAGGAAGAAAATGCTATTTGCCTCCATCCCAATGGTGTCAAATCTGCAAAAAATAGAGAGTGCAATTGAAAGAAGTAGAAAATGAGGCACTACATCATGCCAGACCCTTTCAAAAGCTTGACTATGACACACTGCATTATTTTCTTAGCAAAAGATTGTGCTCTCTATGCATTTTTAATGCTGATATCTTATTGTTTCCATCAATTTATTGTTTTCATTACATGAGAAAAGGTGAATGAGTAAATGGTACTTTTGGTGCTATACTGAGTAGCCAGACTCTCAGTAAACCTCTGCTCAGCATAGGATCCCTAAGTGCAATTTGTAATGAAGGTGTAAAACTGATGAGAGGAGAGAGTAATTTTAAAGTTTCGTGGCAGAAGTTGAATACAAGAATATTTTCAACAGCAGCTGCAAAGTTAGAAAATGCAGGACAGCCCTCTGCTTCTGCCTTAATTGTCTTGACAGGTTTTGCAAGGTCAATAATTAGGGAAAGGAATTCCAAAGCAGATGGGTAAGTCCATGGCAATGTCAGGGTTTCCCCCTGCAGAAGTCAGGACCGTGACAGCTTTGCTGTACGTGGGTTTGTTGGTGCCTGACTGCAAGCTGGTGCTCCTGGCAGATGGGGGCCATTTCCAACCCCACATGAGAAGAGCTGAATCTCAACAAGTGCTGTGAGATTGTGCCACTTGTTGGAGGCAGTAGATCTCTTGAGTGCTCAACAAAATATGGCTTGGCTCCAAATTTGCATTTTCTTCTAAATAATGGTCAATTTCTAAATAATGGCTGTGAATAGTTGTGACAAAGCAACTCTTTGGAATAGGTGGAGCTGCTATGCACCTCACGCTCGTCCTTTCTTGATACGTCTGAGTGAGCAAAGACTAATAAACTCTTAGATTAAAAAAAACCTACAATAACCCAAAGTTATCTGCCATAGCAGAGTTGGAGAGAGCTTCTGAAGTTGGTGACAGCAATGTTCTGAGGTGTCTTTCACATGCAATAAACTGGTTGACTGCAATGGAAGCTGCCCAACCCTTTGTGGGGGTTGGGCACACCTGGAACAGCAGCGGCTCTGATGCTAGAAATGCTGCAATGCCTTGCATTGCTCTTAGGGCTGAGTCTGAATGAACTTGGTGACACTGAGCAGCTTCTCTGCATTGCAAGTCAAAGTGGACTGCTCTGTGCCAGTGGGAGAAGTTATCACTGCTTTGCATGAAAAACCCAAGGGCAGAACTTGTCCTGTTATATTTTTTGGCTGCTACCAAGCAGCCAAACAGGGCATCTTCTGCCTTTTTAGGGTATTAATTGTTTAATTCAAAAGCAAGTCAGCCTTCTGTAAGAAAAGAGATACTTCATATATTTCCCTTTTGCTTTCTTGCTGCTGCATGTGATCCTGTTTAACAAAGGAGCTGTTGAGGATCCCTTGAACCTCATCCCTCCAAATACAGCTGTGGACTCCTGTCTCTTTCTGCCCCAGGAGGGCAGCATTGCAGCAGGTGGGCTCCAGGCCATCCAGATCTCCTTCAGATCCACCATCCTGGGGCAGCACAAGGAAGAATTCTGGTTTAGTGTGACTGGATCCCCTGAGCCTGTGACATTTACTATCAGGTGAGGAGGGTTCTGGGTTGTAGGTGGCCATGTCTGTAGCTGTCTCTGGGTAATCATCTCCTGCCTACTTCATTTGTGGTGGAGCAGAGAACAAAGATGTTGCCTGAGGTCTTAGTTTTGGCTCTGATCCTGGCATCCATTAAGTGTGAGGATACCTGCTGCCCTGCGTGGGTACCCGGGGGCTGGAGTGACTCCTTCCTACAGGGATCATTCCCCCTTAGGCCATGGCAGGCAGTGGGATGGTATCAGCTTTGGGCAGCAGCTGGTCTGGGATGTCCCACCTGAACACCCAGTAAGGCCCTCAGGGCTCTGGAGATGGGCCAGCCCAGGTGATTCTGCACCAGAAGCAGTGTTTTTAAAACCTCCTGTTAATAATCCATCCCAAAGGGGCAGCAGCAGCCTCAACCCATCTCTCATGCCCATGGACAGGGACAGGCTGTGCTCCTGGCTGTGCAGGCAGTGCTCTGGTGCCTTCTTTCCAGAGCAGGAAAGGGCTGATGCAGGAGACGGAGCTCTGCAGCAGGGACTGTCACAAGGACTTGGGCATCATCCCATGGGCTGGTGTCATGGCAAAAGATAATCCTCTCCCAGCAAAGGAGAGAAGGGGTTAAAAAAAAGAAGTGATGATGGGAGAGGCAAAGCTCACTTCTCAGGACCTGGTGCTCTGGGTGCTCTGGAGCTTTGGAGCTGGCTGTGTCTGGGCTGATGCTGCTAGGGAGGCAGTGGATCAAGGCAGTAAAGAAATGAAAGGAATCTGCAGTCGATTTTACCAATAAGATAAGGGAAATGGATAAAAAAGAACAAGAAGGTTATTACTTAGCAAGAGAAGAGCAGTGAGTAGGTCTGACCTCAGCAGAGAAACAATTATGCTGGCTCTGTGTTTGGAGGGAAAGTGCTGCTTTTTTGGGGGGAGGGGGTGGGGAACGAAGAGGGAACATTTCACAATCAAATAATTTATTCTGCTCTGTCCCTCCCCCAAACTGGTCACGGGATGTTATTGCATAAGCAGCTTTCTCCTTGAGCAAGGGCAGGTTTTGCTTGTTGAGATGTGTAGAACAGAGCCGGTGACAGTCCTGTGAATAAAACAGAAGGCACAGTTCAGTGTAGTTCTTAATTTTTAACTAAAAAGCAAAGTGGGCATTGATTGGCATCAACCATGAAATAAATGTGTGGGTTTTGTGCAGCTTCAAGTGCTGATTTCACTAGTATTGGTGACTTTTGGAGTCTGGAGCCTGACTGCTGCATTTAAGCATGGGTGGGGTGGTGTGGTGGATTCAGGACATTCATGTTCAGTTCTTTAAGCCATTGCTCTTGTCTGTGTCAGCTGGTGCACTTCTGACAAGCCGGTCCTTTCCTCTAAGATTCATCTGTCTGCTTTGTAGAATTGTTGCTGCTCTTCTCAGTGGATGGCTGGAGCTCCTCTGAATTCATGCCTCAAAATTCTGCCTATAATAATTTTGTGAGTCAAGATCTCCTGAGATAGATCTTCCACACAAACAAAAATTCCAACTAAGAAATAGCAAACCAGGTTGTGGCTGGGAAGGCTGATTACAGTGAGTTCACTTTCGTGGGGACACCTCTGTGTCCCTCACATTACAGATGGGGAAACTGAGGCACAGAGCCATCCATGTGTGTGTTCAGGATCCTTCATCAGGCCAGCAGAAACTCAGTGGCATGTCCTGCCTGCTGTGGTGCCCTAAGCCCCATCAGCAGCTGTCAGCTGCTGACCACTTTGCTTTGGCTGCCTCCTGTCCACATGAATGCAGTGCTGAACACAGGGTGATGGGTTGATTTGAAACCCATGGTGGCTCTGACACCAGCTTTTATCCATTCAAGGTGTCATGAGAGCTGAACTCTGAATTCCCTTTAACCAAGTGATTGCCTCCTCTGCCTTTGTCCTCACAGGGGTTGTGTCATGGGACTAACTTTCCATTTCAATGTACCCACCCTCCACTTTGGTGACATCTCCTTCGGTGAGTGTGCCCTGGGCTTGGACCGCAGTGTGAGAGGTCTGTGTGTTGCCAAAATGGAGCACTCGAACCTCAGAGCATCTGTCACTCATGTTCCTCCACAGCAGCCTCTTCAGGGTGTTAACTCCAGGGCTGCTGGTGGCTTAGGCAGCGTTTTGCCATCATGAGATCAAATAGGACCAAAGGAATAGAAAGTCAGTATTTTCTGGTGTCCCTCATAGACCATTCTGCTCCAGTCTCCCAGTGCTTGACAGCAGAATGACAGGAAAAGTCCTTGTCCCAGGGGAGCCCAGGGGATGGAACTGGAAGAGAAGGGAGCTTAAACCTGTAGCTACTCACTCACAGCACATGCAAGGACACTATTTGCCCACCTGAGCTTTAGTGTAGGATGTTAATTAGTCCTGTGAGGGCATCTCATTATCCCTGACCAGGTCAGATGCTCCAGCAATAGCTCTGCCTCAGGCATCCATGTTCTCAGAGCCCAGGACTGCTTCTTCCCCACCAAAAATCCATCTCTGTTGACAGAGCTGGTGGCTGAGCATCTAGAGCTCACTATTGAAATGCAGATTCCAGTTCTCCATCTCAGGCTCACAAAAGGCTTTTTACTGAGATGATTTACAGTTTAAATGTGAAATCAATTGTGGATTGATTGAAGGGCCATTATCATTCTGCACCCAGGATGCCTCTGTTTTCATGCTGTTCGTGGACTTTTTAAGAAAATTCATTACATTTCCTGAGATGCCTCCTCCCTCCCCGTATCACCGCTGAGCCACTTCTTAGTTTCCTTTTGAATAAATGAAACAACAAGAAAGGCACCAGGCAGGAATATGGTTCTGTAATAGAAGATTCATCCTGCTTAATCTGATTTCATTCCTAAGGCCCCCTCAGCCAAAGGCAGCTGTTGTATCTTTGCTTATTTTAACTGTGCTGCTGACTGTTGTCTGCCTCTGATCACTTTGGTCTTATTTGGGATTGTGACATCTGTGTTTGTCCTTTTTGTGCCCCTCCTGCCTCCCTGCTGGAGTCACTGTTGGAGCTGGGCAGTGGTCACTGTTGGTGGGCACAGAGAAGCTCTTGGTTGTGCCTGCAGTTGTTTTTTCCTCCCCATCTGTGTTCAAATGATGCTTGGTAAGCACTTGGGAGATGTCTCCTCCCCACAGAGCTGGCCAGCCAAGCCAGATGCCCACTGCAGAGCAGGCTGTGGGCCGGTGTCCTGGCTCTGCAGGACATCCCCACAAGGTGTTGCTGTATCCCTGGCTTTTCACTATGGAAAGCAAGTCCCTGAGCAGGAGTGCCCTTGCAGGCAGCAATCACAGCCAGGGATGTCCCCGCTCGGTGGGTAAGGTGAGACGTGGTTCATAATTGCTGATCTCACAGCAGGTCTCAGGTTTGCCTCCAGTGAAATGGGCTGTGAGTTGTCTACAAGCTTGTTCTAGTTACCAGTTCCATCCTCTCTTTGTTTTACTGTAGCTTCCCTTCAATGACAACTCACTGCTTTTATATATTGAAAACAGTGGAAGTGTAGGCAGAGTTAACAGGGGGTTTTTACAGGTTGAATTTTCAGAGTAAATGTTTGGTCTGGATACACACCTGTCAGTGAGAAATAACTGGTGCTGGTTTGGGGCAGATGAGGGAGCTCCTCCCTGTTAGACAGAGAGAAACTTGTGGTGTTGATCGGGGCTGAGAGTGGGCATTTCCAAGGCAGCAATTTATGAACAGCAAGTGAAATTAATTCCTCACTGAGCTGCTCAATGAGCTGTAGTTCAGATAACAAAGAACTGAATTCCAAGAACAGTTTTATCCTACTGGGATATTCATATCAGGAATCAGGAGACAATTGGTGCCTACATGGATATTTGTTCATTTTCCTAGGCTTTCCTCGCACCTTGTCCTGTCGCCTGACTAACACCTCCTTGATGCCCATCACCTTCAACCTTCACATTCCTGAGGATGGGTTGGGACAGCCCAGCATCACCAGCTTTGGTCAAATACCCAACAACACTTGCCCACCCTGTAGGAATGGAGCTCAAGGTCTCATGGAGCCAATGGAATTTACCATAAATCCCTGCAGAGGGACCATTCCTGGCCTGGGATTCCAGAATATCCAGGTATTGGAAGAGTCTGTCCATACATTCTTCAGCAGGTGGGGCTGCAGCTTCACTGCTATGTGGGAGAGCTTTAGCACTGCCAGCTTTGAGCATGGTGTGAGTAAGAGATTTACACTGGTGTGAGTCCTCCGTTAGGGGGGTTACTCAGGATGTTCCTGAAGGAGCACCATTTTGTTTTCAAAATCATAAGATGAAATCATGCACCATATGGTCAAGCACAGGAGCCATTTGTGTGTTTTTCAGAGCAATTTCTTTGATTGAAAGCAGTGGAAGAAGGATGAGGACAGAAGGTGGCTGTTAGATAGACAGATGTCATTGTATAAAGCATTTTGCTTTTCTTCCTGGTCTCATTTCTCCTCTCCCAGGGAGCAGGATGAGTTGTGTTCCCTGCGGGAATCTCCAGTGGGAAGAGAAAAAAGCCATGAGCTGTCCAACATCTGCTGGGCCACATTCTGCCCTCAGATTCCTGCTGTAAAGCTGAACTCATTCTGCTCAAGTCAACAGATTTCCTCTGCATTTTTGTCATTGTATTCAGGAGAAAAATTGGTCCCTTAATTTGAATACAGCAGTGAGTAAAACATTAGTCTAATGGGGTTGGATGGGGAATCTACGAGAGGCTTGAAAACAGGCTTGGGAGGAGGTTTGTTCTTCTCCATGCTGAGTGGGTTGGACTTCTGGAGCTGGTTAGACCGAGCCCTGATACTGTGGGCCTGGTTGTGTCTGTGGACAAAGCATCAGGTGTTGTGTGAGAGTCCAGGCTTAGTCTCCTGGGTCAAAAAGAGGGGAAGTGAATTTTCCATCTGATGCTTTTCCAGCTGTTTGGAGGATAAATGTAACCTTGTAGTGAGGGTTTGCCCGGGCGGTTTTCTTTGACTTTCTCTGACCACACTGAAATTCTGCTTTCCACTTCTGCAGAGAGCAAGCCACCTCATGGGTGGTCCTGGCATGTAAATGATGGGGTTTGCATGCTCATACCAGGCCCTAAGCTGCAGAGCTGTGTCAGTACAGCTGTCCTGGTGTAAGGCTTTCCTTCCCTCCACTGGGCAGCTTGCAGCTTTCTTGTCCCATCTGCAGAGAGAGGTCCCAAGAAACCAGAGGACAAGAGTGCTTGGGAAGGCTGGGCCATGTTGTGTAGTTTTCTTTCTGTTTACTGCTTTCCTGCCCTGTTATAGCTATTTAGAGCTGACTTTTCCAAAGCAGAGGGCATTGGAGCACCTCAGTGCAGCTGATGACCAGCAGGAAAAGAGAGCTTCAGACCTTAGAAGTACCACCTGTCTCTTGGGAAATAAGACTTTGGCATTGGCGTTTTGCTCAACTGAGTTTGCAGAGTTATTCTTCAGGCTCTCAGCAATATCCTCCAGCCATGTGGCTGCTCTGGTGGGATTTGAGCAGTCCTGGCTTACTCTGGCCTTGAGCCTCTGTGCAAACTCAGCTCTGTTGTCAGGAAGCCAAGAGGGAGTAAGTAGCTTCCCTTGGCATAGACTCCAAAGAGAGACAGGAGGGGGAATAACCTTCTTCTGAGGAGGGGTTGAGAAAAACTGGGTTAATGAAGTGAATCTGTTAAAGGAGGAGTAAAATAAGGTTGTATAAGCTCTTGGAGAGTTTCTGTTGCCAGACACTGTAGCTTAGATTTAGGGAAATCAAGCCTTTATGATTTTTATCCTCGTCTCTTTAAAAGTCCTTCCATTTCCTGCACTTCTCAAGAGTGCAGGTTCCCATTCCAAGAGAATGGTTTCCATTCTAAGTTTGTGTTTGGTTTGTCTTACAGTCTGGCAAATGCTTGCATTGGAGGATTGAACCCAGTAGAGGAGTGATCCCTCCCAAGACTGAAGTGTCTGTGAGTGTCACAGCAAACCTGGATGACAGGGAAATTCAAGGAAAAGGTGAAGCTGTTTATTGAGAACAGCCATACAAACATCATCCTTGTCCAGACTGTGGGACCTTAATTGTCACTGACAAACCATTCACACTGGAGCTCAAGTTGAGACTCCACTTATCTAAAGAATCTCTCTCAGCTCCTGCTTCAACCTTGGGCTCAGCAAGGAGCAGTGTTGCTGTAGTCCTTCAGGCTAGGTCTTCTTCAGTGTCCAAGATCCCAGCTCTGATTCCTTTAGAAATATGTGATGGCCAGTTTAGAGTTGTTAGATGACCTCAAAAGCCACCAAAATGGGAACCAGTTCCTAAATTGTCACTGAATTGTCTTTAGTTCTGATACATTTATTTCCTACTTTATCAAGTAATGATTTGGAGAAGAACAGCAGGTCCCTGCAGCCTCTGGCTGGAAAATGCTACATTACCAGTATAAACATATTTCTCTCTGCAATATTGTTGCTTGCTTTTCCATTCCCTATGGAGTATTATCTCGCAACAGCGCAAACCTTGGCTATAACTTTTCAGCAGCTCCTTGACTAAATAAATGGTGCTGTTTTATTTGCACTCTGCCTGAGAGTCTGTAAGGAGATGCAGAATTTCTCTGCCTTGTGTTATCCCTCCATTTGTTCTTCCCCAGCCCCCCTGCTGGGCTGTGCTTTATTAGACATAGTGACTCTTTCTTCTTGTCATCTCCTCCACAGTGGAAAGTTAAGGCACAGACTAGCAAAGGTGGCTGCAGGACCAGCCCCAAAAGGGACAGGAAAAGTCTCCTGAGATTTGGTGGGATGAACTGAGAGTGTTAATTGATAGATTGCAGCTCAACAGAGAGGCTTCACTGGTCCTAATTGCTATGTCTGAAACCAGATATATTCTTGTAAATAGGAGAAAAAGAAGCCTTTTCAAAGTGCTGTTTGCCTTGTGCTGGAGAGCTCTTGGGATGGGAAGAATAGTCTTCTCGATGTGCCTGTTCTTTTCCCTGTCTGCAAAGAGAGTCCACACTGCTCCCAATACCACAATTTTGGGATAGAAAGGGTAGCTTAATCCTACTGTAAGCATTTAGGATAGAGTTTTTTTTTTGAGGAGTTAAGTATGCACAGAACAAGCAGGGACATTGCAGGAAGATGGGTGATAGTCCACATATCCTGTGCTCTGTGCAGTCGAACTGGCTACACAACACAGGTGACAATGTCCATGTCATTGGTGTCATCATGCTCTGCCCCCTTCCCATCTGTGCTTGCAGGCTTGGTCTGGGGTTGTTGGTGGTGCTGTCAGCTTAGAGCTACCACTAGGTGAGCTGAGATGGGACCCAGAGAAGAGCTTGAATGAGCTGGGTGCTCCCAGAGCCACCAATTCTGCATCTACCCAGAGCTTCTCTAAGCTTTCTTCTGTTGCTGTCCCCAACAAAAACTATCTCATATTAAGCTCGTACACATCATTTGTTAATTCTGTTTCAAAGCAAGTTTCTTCTATGCCATTACTTCTGTGTTTGCATGGAGCTGCTGGCGGCAGACATGCGCTTTGTCAGCCACATATTCTGTGCCTTTCAAAAAACCAATAACTTTTCCAGGAACAATTTGTTTCCTGGTCATGCTCAGATTTATTGAGAGTAAAATAATGGCTCCAGACTAGCCTGCAGTTAGTGTTTCTTTACATGAAGGAATCAATTTCCATTGAACATTCATTTTGTTTTCTGTCTAGCTGAAGTTATTAATCTCTTGTCGTTCTATTCCCTCAGTAGCTAGACCTGGTCTTGCTGCCATCTTCATATCAGGGAAACTTCTGTTGATCCTGTGCTCTCACAGTGCATTTCTCTTCCTAAAACACACACACAACTGGACTATTCAGGGAAAGGATGATCTGTTGGGAGCAATGAGGGTTGGATGTTCTCTAAGGGCTGGGGGGATGAGGGGGAGATAACATGGGTGCCAAGGCAAGGGCCCCACCAGCAAGCCAAGTGGTGCCAGGATCATCAGATGAGTCTCTATACCCTGCAACTCCCCAGAAGTATCTTCAGAGGATGCTGCCACCTGAGGCAGCACCTCCCAAGGGAAAGATGAAACGGCAGTAAAGCTGTTCCTCTCTCTGCTTGCATCCAGAGCAGGCAAGCTTAGTGTCTGATACAGTGAGACCTGCAGGGAGCACCTTGCAAAAACTCTCAGAGTGTTAAGCAGCAAAGGCTGGTAATTCTCTGAGATGAGGCAGCAACCGAGAAGATGCTTTTCATGAAGCTTTTCCTGGCTGTACACACACAGAGCAGCTGCTGGTTGGTGATGAACTTAAGGGGCAGCCAAGGCCTGGCTGTGGCTGAAGCTTTGAGCTCAAGTGGCCGGTTTGGTGGAGGATTTATTTCTGAGAGTGCTTTCAAGAACACCATCAGGGTGCTGAAGCTGGGTGACCACAGGGAAACAGCAGCTGCCATGACATCTTCTCTGCTTCTCTTCTAGCCTCACTCCCTGCTGTTACCAGTTCAAAATAATAAACACATCCATCACCTGTACTGGACCACAAAAGGTTTCAGCATCTTTCAGCAGCGTCGTCTCCATGCCCTCGGTACCACCAAGGGCGAAGACATTTCCCAGACCCACAGATATGCCAGCCCTGTGTTTCAGCTGAAACCAGCACAGTTGGAACTGATGCCAGGCCAAAGTATGGAGATGGTGCTGGAAGGTTTCTCCAGCACTCCTCAGGTGAGGTCCCCAACGAGGGCTGAGCCTTCCCTGTCAGATCCTCTCCCCTGGGGCTTCTCCTGCATCCCCTTGACATTTGCCTGGGAAAAGAAGCAAGTGCCTTCAAGAAACAATTCTAAGGTCACAAGTTTCCATGGCAGCACCAGTTGCTTTCCTTGCTGGCCACCATCAGTTGCTAAGGCTTTTTTGTGTTTCCATAGCTACCAAAACCCAATGCTGCTCCCAAAATACGGGCTGAAGGAAATATTGCTCCTTCAGGGCAAACAGGAGGTTACCTGTGTCATGTGCTGAGGCAGAAAGGAAGGGCAGAGGAAATAAGTTACGCTCAGACTAAGAGCCCAGGCAGAAAGTAAATGAAACAAGTGCCAAGTGCTTTATCTGGGGGAAGCAGGGAGTAAAATAAAAGCCTTGTGAAGGGAGGGAGTGTCTGGGAGCAGCATAATTTTATCTCTGTAGACAAACATGGGCAAAGGGCTGGTTTAGCCCTGAGTCCTGGAGGAGGAAAACAAACACAGTGTGCCAGCTCTAATGATCAGTGTGATGTCCATCCACGCGGGAAGCTGTTCTCAGGGATCATTATAATTGATAGCTTGACTTTTGTCAATATTTCCATAACCACTCATCCTAGTTTCTCAGCCAGCCCTGGTGTCCCAAGGACAGCCAGGTCTTACAGCACCCTTGGAAAGCAGCTCAGAGGGGGAGGTTTTGGCAGGGTCACACGGTGATCTCCAGTCTGGACCTTTCTTTCCAGAGGAAATACAACTCTACAGAGAAGGTGCCAGTAACCCTGGTATGCATTCCCTGGCTTCAGGACCACTGGGCACAGATGTGGAAGTGAATGTGAAATGTATCTGCATGAAGCTCCTGCTGATACTGGTGTTCTGAAAGATGTTTTAATGTATTGCCTCAGTGGTAGCTCAAGGAAGACTTGCTCAGTCACCAGTGATGGGACTATTTCTGTGCAGTTTTGAGCCCTGAAGAGGGAAAAAGATTCTAGAAAGGAAATAGTGATCAGGGCACTGGTGAGGATGTCTTGACTAGAAATCCAAAAAGGCATCTATGAGCTCAGCTGTGGTTACCTGACTCCTGCAGTCAGAGCCAAGAGCCTGGGTGTGGGCTTCCACCTTCCTTGCTTCATAGTTCTCAGGTCTGGATAAGCCATGCAGTAAAGGTGTCTCCTGGAAATCATCCCAGCTTTCCAGCAGCCATCCCCTTGTTTTGCTGCCAAGCACAGAAACATAAGCCTGAGAGAATCTCAGACCAGAGTATGGTCAGTCAGATCCTCACTGTAAAGAAATGAAAGGTGAACCGAGAAGCCCGGGCTGGGGTCACACTTTGAACCTTTACTATTTCATGATGTCAGACCTCAGGACTTCATCACACAGGTGATTAATACTCTTCATCTCCTTGCAGCCTGTGAAGCTGGAGGTAGAGCAGGAACTTCATCTTTGCATCCAAATTGAAAGGATTCAAAGGATGAAAAGGATTTGAATATCAGGGTAGCAGAGAAAAGTCTCTCAAGATGTGCTTCCTGGAGCACCCTCAGGAGGAGCAGATCACCTTCCCACCTTGGGGAAGAAGTCTGCTTCCCAAATCTCCATGTCCAGACCAAGGCCCCAGACTTTGGCTGCATTGTGAACGACACTGAACAAAGTGCTTTATGCAGAAATGACCAACTGCAGCCCAGTTCCAGCCTGGTACCACTGGTCATTCCAGACAGACAAGTGAATGCAATTAGGTATGTGCACCTTTGCCCTCCCCTTGAAGCTGTTTGCCTGGGATTGACAAACTGCTTTTGAGATTTTGTTTTGGAAATAAGAATGACCAGTCATCATCAGGCTGGATGCTCAGGGAATAGGTGTTCTCCACCAGTCTGACACTGATGTAGCCCCCATACTGTTTTCCCCTGGGAAGGAAAGCTGCTTTCTCAGACCTCTATGGACTGAGGCAAAGAACACCTTGGTGAAGGTCATTTTTACCTCATAAACCACATCACATTCGCAAAACAGCTCTTTTGTGTTTGAAAGCAATAAGCATGCTCTGCTGGGGCTTTAAGGATGGCTGTAGCTGTTGGTGGGAACACTTGTCTGAAGAACCCTGGGAAGCAGGGCCATCCAGGGATGGGCTGTTCTTTGCAAGCCCAAGTGCAATCCTGCAGCAGTGCTGGGGCACATCTATAAACACTTTTCTGGCAGTTCCTCCTGCTGTGACCTCTGCTCTGGGCAGCTTTCATTACAGAAGCAAATGGTTTTTCCATAATGCCCCAGGAAACCGAGCCAAGTTAACCATTGGGCATTGAAGTGCTGCTATTACAAAGAATACAGCTCATCCAGAAACAGTTTTGTTTAGAGGACTGGCTCAAAGGAGACAAACTCCCGTGAGTTGGAAATTAGCTATGGCTCTGAGGAGGGCATTGAGAAGAAGCCCTGGGAACTGAGACAGCCCATTCCCATCTGGGTCTTAGCAAGTCCCAACAAGTTTTTCATGTGGCCCTTCTTGATGCACAGCACCATCACAAGCAGACCCTGGAATGCAGAGGAAAGTCTGCAAAAGCTGCTGTAGGGAGGTGGAGAAAGAGGAGCAGGGCTGTAAGCTCTGTTTGGAGGCCCCTGTCATCTTCTGGCAAATTAGATTAGGCTTTAATTACAAGCTAAAGGGGAAATCTAATTTTGATGCTAGAACAATGCATATATTTTATAATGACAGAGAAACAAGCACATTCCAGCGAAGCCCGCAAGGAATTAATTTCCTCTGGGGCCACTTGTTGGCCGCTTGCCTGTTTCTCTTTACTCCTGTTTTTTTAGAACCAATTTAGGTTTTTGGAAATGGGAATGCTGAATCAGTTTCCAGCTTTTAATCGCCTCATCTCCCCCTAAATTGGCTTTGCTGGACCTGAGCCTGCAGGCACTCGCTCTTCCAGCTCATGCTGAGTCACCCAACTCTGCTGAGTTGGTGGCAGCTGAGGGTCCCAAGCATCTGGCAGGATAGCAGCCTTTGCTCCAAAGGGTTTGGCATGGCCCTTTTGCTGGCTCCTTAGCACTGTACTGCTCTGCATGGTAATTAAGCAGTAATGTATTCTCTCCAGGTCCCTCAGCAGCCACCATGTGATTTTCTGTGGCAGAACTGGAAATGAAGATGGTCTCCAAGCTATTAACACCTCAAATTGCTCATTAAGAACCCTGCAGAAGGGCAGCATGTCAAATATTATTTCTGGTCCACATTAAGCACTGTTGGTGTTCTTAATGTTCAGATCAAACTAACTCAGTCTGACATCGAGGGAATCAAACATCAAGTCTCAGGAAGGTGAGATCAGTAGAATTTAACCATCCATACATCTAACCTTGCTGGAGCCAATCAACAGAGACTCCCAGCATCTATCAGACACACACATTTATTTTGGCCAGGAGAGAAAAATATTGTTTTTCTGTCTGGACAAGATTGTGTGCTTAGATCTTTTTTTTCCTTCTAATTGTTCAACCCATTCTTTCCTCCTCAGTCTCTAGTCAGTGCTGCTGCTTTGATCAGAGCAATGGTATAAGCAGCACAGTCCAGCCACAGCTGAGGGGTTGAACATGCCCAACTCATGCCAAATCATATCCCTTCTCTGACACTGCTAAGCCATGAGACCTTCGTGTTTGCACTGAGACAGACTGAAAACAGGCTCTCCTCATCTCTTGGACCTTTGACAGTTCTAAGCTGAGTCAAGCCTTTGTAGCAAGAGGTTTTTATGTGGTGTTGGAAACGACCTCCAGAATTACCCCACAAGAGATATTACACCTAGAGTCCAATTCAAATATTTAATCTTATTTGTTACCTTCAAGGTTTCTTCATGATAGACTGTTTTGTCCCCTTTCTAAGGGTAGTAACCAGCTCCTTAGCTTTCTTTTGGTTTCCTCTCAAAAGGAAGACATTCAATTGAAAGTTCACTACAGAGGTCTGTGACACAGGCTGCCAAAGGCTCATCCCCAAATGTAGCTGTTCTCTAGAGTATTCATCCTTTATTATGCCTTGTCGTTTGCATTGAGCATTACTGTTCCTGCATCACCTCTTTGTCCCCTTCATACAAGACATGTTCCCTCCCTGGAACAGAGCTAACAGGCACCGAGTGATCCGGGTGCCAGGATGGATCAGGAGGGAGCTCTGCACCTTCATGGCACATGTCAAACCCCTTCCGTGTATTGATTTGATGTGTCTGGAGAGTGGGAACTTCTTGGCTACAAATCCAGCATAATGAATTGCCAGTACATTCGCTGGGGAAAGGATTTGTAGAGCTAAAGATGTAGAAAATGATTTTTTTTCATTCCATCCAGGATTTTCTTGGTAAATTTGTTTAGAACAAGCCAGGAGCCTTTCTCCTCCCAAGTGGGTCTTCCTATAGCATTAGTAATTTCTCCTGCCTCTGCCCTCTCTCATTCCATGTCCCCTGGCAGGTGTCACTACAGAGACACTGTGAGCCAGATTCCAGCCTTGGTGCTGATCAAAAAAAAATCAATGTTGTAGTTGATGGGGCTTTGCTTTGCTGTTTTTATAACAAGGAAGAAACGGAAAATGCAGTGAAAAAGAATGAAAGGCAAAAATCTGACAGCAGTACTCTGTCAGTCACCAGCCAGAAGAAGCAGGGACATCGGGAATATCTATGTGAAATGTGTGCATCCCCTATGCCCCCGGAGCTGGAGAGTCTCACTCATCTGAGTGACAGTCGTTCACACCCCTTTCTTGCCCCCTCTTTGCCCCTCTGTGGTTTCCTTGGTGTAACAGAGAAGTGGCTCTCGGAGGAAGTGCTGGGTGCTGGGCAGGGATCACCTCTGGGGTGGCTGTGCTGCTGCTGCAAACAGTGGAGAATCTCTGTACTCTTGGGCAGAGACACTTGAGACCTGAAACAAGGAAGACTTGGAAATTTGCTACTTGTTCCATTCAGACAGAATGATAAGTAAATAAGACACTTGCCAAGGAAGGGTTTGTCAGCAAGTGTTTGTAATACTGTAGTAGACACACAGAGCTGGACATGAGGTGTGGGACAGTGGTGCTCTGCCAGGACAAAGGTGGGTAGTGATGATTTCCTATTTGCAATATGTCTGTGAGCTTCTTTCTTCTCTACCCTTCAGCACAGTGAGTGTCACCATGCACCTTCCATCCCTTCCAGCACAGTGCTGCTCTTTTTCCAGTTCTCTGGCTGGCAAGTCAGCCAGCCTGCCCCAGGCCTGGGCATGCCACATTCAAGCTGAGCTCATGGGAGCACTACAGCAGGTTTGAGGCAGCTTCTTCTGCCTCAGGGCTTCTGCCCACTGTCACACACTTAGAGGACTCGAGACACTGCAATGGAGGATTGGAGCCCAGAACAGCTGCATGGGAGTCCCTTTAACTATTAAACTTGAGTTTGGGGACCCTCAGCCTTCTCCTTTGCACAAGGCTGACAGACCCTGAGAGCTGTAATTCCCCTGGGTGGAATTGCAAACAGCCCCAGGGTGTTGGAAGGGCAGATTGAGGGTAGGGGAGGTGAAGGAGAAAGCATTGCCTAGGGGAAAAGCTCTGTACATCCCAAGGAGCTGTCAGGTGGTTGACTGTCTCCCTGGCTTTGTACTGTGCAATCAGAACCAAGCCTGGGAGATGTCCATATGTCATCCATGCCCCAAGCAGGCTGTGGGGGGTTGGGTGGGGATTGCTATCTCATTTTAGAGCCAGCCAGCAAATAATGGCTGGAAGGTGACTTTTTTGCTTTGCCAGCCCTGTTCAGCTGCAAACCTGGGGAGCAGCCAGCTTCTGCCTCTGCTGTCTGCACATCTTCATTAGCCAAGGCTCACAGTGGGAGCCTGAGGTACACTGGCACTTGCAAAGGGCATCCCTCTCCCTATCCATGCTATTCTGCAGGAGCTGCCTGGATGACTTGAATCCCCTCTGGGCAGGAGACACAGGAGGCTCAAAGCCCATCTCTTCAGAACTTTACTGTTTATTAAACAAGAGTTTTCTTTTTGGTTTATTGATGGGAACAGCCCTCACTGCATGGCAGTGATGAGTAAGGTGACATAATATCTCCATCTGTTTCTCACCCTTCACTCTTTTTCTGCTTCCTGCAAGCTTTGCATCAAACAGCTTTCCTGAGGGAAAATCCATCTGAACCCTCTGGCCATTGCTCTGCCCAAGAGTGTCATTTCTAGTATGGCTATGCTCTCTCCTGGTGCTTCCCTGTCTTCATAGGGTAGCTGAGAGATCTTTAAACTCTTAGAAGGGGCTCATGGTAAATTTGAATCCAGGTGCCAAATCTTCACATGTTTTTGGCTGTAAGTCTGCACTTGGGGTTTTTGTGCTGACTCCTTCTAGCCCAAGGGTCTTCCTAGTGCAGGGATGATGGGGAGCCCAACCTTAAACTAAATCATATTGTGGAGAGCATTGTCCAGACACTCCTTGAACTCTGATAGATTGCTTTGCCAAATCAGAGAACAAGTAGCAGTAGGTTTAAGGTGAGGATATAAGGGATATGTCACCATCCATCCATATCTCTTGGCTGGGACAGGGAGGCAGCCAGGGACAGAGAGAGGGGAAACCTTTAGCTCTGTACAGCACAGCAGCTTGGAGAGGACTTCAGCTCCCAGGAAGATTGAAAGGGGCTTGGCAAAGAGCAGGGGAGTCCAAAGAGATGCCCACCCCAGAGTTAGTGGTGTAGGATGCTGCGAGAAGGGTTGATTTACTCCTCACTGTGTGCTTCACTTAGCAGAAGGAAGCCGGAATTTCCAAGGGGCAGGGACCCTTCTGGGCCCAGCTGCCATGCTCATTTTTGAGATCATCTGACTCAATTAAAGGGGCCTTTTCAGTGGCTGTGCCCTCAGGGAAGTCATCCTTCTCCTCCAAAGGAAACTTTTCCAACTGTGAGCTTGCTTTGTGTGTTCCCTCTTTGGTGGTAACTGTCATCTCCCCTCTGCCTGCTGGCCTCCATCACCCCTCCCCTTGTCACCAGCTGTCTGTGGTGTCACCTGGACCCAGCCAATCCTGTCTGGTCATCCATGCCTCATCCTATATCCAGGATCTCTGTGGGGCCATTGGACTGTGAGCAAATATCCTGGGAGTATGCCTACCTTGCTCTTGGCAAAGCAGGGGAGAATTATGTTGTACTATGTGAGTGACCCTTTATAGTCACTCAGCAGTGATGTTGATTTGGCTTTTACACCCCACAGCCTTAATGTGATTTCTACAAGGGTGAGGATCCCCACTCCTTCCAGGCAGGGGATGCATGGCAATGTTGGCACACTCAGCAGGGTGGAGCTTCAACATCTGTCTGATTTATTTTTGTATTCAATCCTAGGAAGTATATTAAACTGGGTGGGGTTTTTTTGTTTGCTTTGATTTTGGGCTCATTATCGTTGCTACTTTACCTTTTCCTTCCTTTCCCTGTAGTGACCCACTGAAGAATCCCATTTGGAGGGTGGACTGGGCTGTGGCTTTGCTGCCTGCCCGGGATCTGCTGCATCAGCACGGGCTGGTGGAGACACCTTCTGGGGTTCAGCAGAAGTGGTCAAGATGAGCAAGGATGTTTCCTTTTAGGACTTCAGACCATGCTGTCTCATTTCACCTGCCTCCTTTTCCTCGCTCTGCTTTTGGCCCTGTGGAAGAACAGTGATGCTGGCAGCCGTGCCATGAGCTTGTCCTCCTCAGGATTCAGTTTTTGAGAGCCATCTCCTGCAGCCTTTGCCCTAAGAAGAGGACAGATTGAGAATCTTTCCATTTCTGAGAACAGATTGAGAATCTCTCTCTTTCCATGGCTAGAAGTCTTCTGCTTTCCTGCCTGATGCAATCAGGAGTGGCTTTCTGCTCTCAGCTGGTTATGCTCAACTAGTTCTATTGTTAACACTTGCAGCCATACTTTTTGTATTTTCAAACTCTGAGTGCTTGCCCCCAGGAAAACATCTTAGAATGGTGAACATCCAGATCCTGACCACACAGACAGCTGGAAGACATCTCCTTTGCTCTCCATTATGGGAGTCAGTAGTCATATGTTTGCAGAGCTGATTTTTTGAAGTACCTTGTAAGATTGTAGTTGGTGCTGATTACTTTAAATAGCATCTCCAAATTACAGCTGTCAGGGCTTGTTTAATTTTGAACAAAGACGACAAATTGTATTAATTGTTAGAGCTACTGATTTGTTCAGAGGGATCTTTGGCTGGAGTCTGATGGAGAAGCATTTTTTTGTCTGATAGAAAACCAGAAGCTCAGCTGATGCTTATAAATCCCCCAACTGTTGTACAAAGCATAAGGAAGGAGAAGACTTAATGTTCTATCATCTGTAAAATCAGTGCAAGTCAGAATAACTCCAGTGAAGTCAATGGAAACTACTTCCAGGGCCATAACTTGTCATGAGAAGGAAGTACTTGTCCTAAGGATGCTGTGCCTTCCTGCAGTGCTGATTGTGGCTGGCCCTGGTCCAGCTTAGCTAGGACCAAAGTGACTGAGGAGCTTTAGCTCCTGCACCCTGCAAAATCGGATGAGCTACATCATGTAGAAATACTCTGGGGGAGAGGCATGAGCCATGTTAAATGGGGCTTGATGGGACTCAGACCTTCCTCTTGCTCATCTTGTTGAAAGTGATGAAAGAGTTAGAGGTCTGTAGGTTTCATCAGGGGCTGAAGACTCTCAGTGCACCTAAAAATCACATCTTGCAAGCACCCTTGAGCTGTCTGTGACTTGCTTCAAAGTGCCCTTTAATCTGGACCTGATTGCCTGGAGGAGAAATTCAAGTGCATCACAGGATCCTGTAAACCCATTTAGATGCCTCATGTGCATGTGGTATCCAGTGCTTTGCCCTGGGATCACCTGGAAGGGTTTCTGCTTTGCTGGGAGGCTGGTTTTCATCCAGCACCCTGGCTGTGCCTAATGGATGTACCCACATGTGGTCCCTGGAGGTCTGGCCAAGGATGCTGCACACATGGCTGCCATGCTCTAGATAAGCAGTCTCGGCGCTGTTGAGTATCCAGAAGTTGCCCTTGTGGATCCTTTTTAACTCAGGATTTTCTATGAAACTCTCGCATTTAATGTGGAGGGGTGATGACTTCTGGCACACGTCCTTGGTGCTGGCAGGGGCTCCAGGGACCTTGGTTACTGCCATTACTGCTTTGGGGTGACTGTCCTGGTGCTGGTGGCTCTTACACAGCCTGAGCTGGCAGGGTCGTGTCATCCCACATGAATCTTCACATGTGGTTTGCAGAAGTGGTGTGATTTCTCGCTCCTCTATTTTGGGAGGCGGGTGTGGGAAATGGTGTGAAGCTGCGTCCCGAGCAGGCTCAGAAACCAACACATAGGCTGAGACTGTTTCTTGTAACTTGGATGTTGGGAGCAGTAGGTGGCACAAGGCCGTCCTGGTCCTCACAGGAAAAACTCCTCTCTTCCTGGTGTCAATCCACCCTGAATGCATTTTGACTCATGAGGATTGGCTGGGTTGGGTACAAAGGACCCAGAGGGATTGACCCCTTGATGTCAGTCCCTCCAGCTCTGGACTGACCTGCTTCTCTCAGGAGGCTCCTAGTCTCAGCTCCACAGTGCTGGTGGAAGCACTTCCACAGCCCTTTTTGTCCCCTCTGCTTTGAGATGGGTCCCCTCTGCAGGCAGAGGAGTTGCTCTCTGCTACTTGCCTTCCTCTCTGCATTCCCAGCCTTGGCCTGGAAGTGCTGGAGGATGCCAAGGAAGTCAATGAGTTGATTGAGTCTGTCCATGTGATAAAGGTGAATAAAGGAATCTTGTGTATGGTTGCTCTTCCCTACACACACAGCTCCTGTGGATGCTGAAGGACTTTGAGTGCCAGAAGGCCTTGTTGATGCCTCCATGTGCCACAGGTGAGAAGCTGCCCCCAAAGGTGCTTGTATACTATGAAGAACAGCAGAGCCTGCAGAGAGAACAAGCAGAGTCTGAGGAACCATCAGGCCAGGACAACAGTGAGGGTTTGGCAGTGGCTGTTCATCTTGAGCTAAGAATGCACTTAGTCATTCTTCCATGCATCTAGTGCTGCTATGTAGTGCCTACTTCTTCATACTACATTGGTGTTAAAGAGTTTTATTCACAATTTTCGGTGACAAGACCAGGTCTAATATCACTGTCTCTTATATATTTGCTCCTCAGCAATGAAAGCACAAGCTCACATCACTTTCAGCAATCTCCCAGGATCTGACAGCCCTTGGGTCTCTTGGGGGAACATGGGTGCATTGAATCTCTGATTAGTTTAAAAAACAAAACAAACTGGATTTAAGGGCTCAGAAGCATTTTCACTGCCACTTTTGCTGCCGTTCTTCACACGCTCCTCTTTTTCGGGGTGCTGAAGGACACCTATCTCTGTATTTTTAATACTGCCTCAAAGCTGAATACAGCTTGCTCCTCATGGCCAGCAGGCAGAACTGCTGCCCACTTTACCAAAGAAAAAGCCCACTGAGGCGGCTCATTAATGACCGTTAGATGACTGACTATGAGTGTGTCTTCACAAACATGAGAGGAAGGG
>VYZS01027446.1:16178-28920 GCA_013400695.1 Neodrepanis coruscans | reverse complement strand
GAAGCAACAATTATTTACTAATATATATATATATATATATATATATATATATATGTATGTACGCTCTATATGTGTATTTCTTCTGAATACCAAAGCATAGTATTAGTTTCATTTATTGAGAAGAACAAAGCTAACTAAGTAATAAAAAGGAAATATTGTTCTTCTGGTAAAGAAGCTGCACAGCCACATTTTTCAGAATAGCAATTTTGGACATAGGCTGCTAAATTCACCTATATTCCACTTCTTTATCTTTAGTTCGCTTTGGATCTAGCAATGAGATTGCACTGTCTCTGGGACATAGGTATTTTTATGATTCGTGCTTTGTAGTGTAGATTTGTGGACATTATTGCAAAAGTGGGCATACATAGAAAGAGAATAAGGAGCTTCAGCTGTCATTATATTCAGCCCTGAGATGTAATCTACATAGAACGGTGTGGTTTGTATAATCCCCATGAAACATGCCTCACTTCCCTTTTCATTTGCTTATGCCTAGATGCAACAAGATATAGATGATTAGAGTTCATTATTTTGCACAACACTTGTGAGGAATATCTACTTTTGCCTGTACTGCTACTCAGTTACTGGCCGAAGTTTTCTTACACAATGACTAATTTCCTTTTAATACTCTCTCTCACAACTACAAAAATAAAAAAAAGCTCCCTCTTTTGCAGAGCTTGATATTTATATGCCAAGAAAAACTCCTCATAATGAAAAGGCAGTTTAAATGAAATTGAGTGTATATGTAATTTTAATAATTTAATTCCATTGCATTCCATTATTATTATTTAAACTGATTTATGAGACTCTATTTGCAAATCTCGAAGTGCTCTATGAATTACAAACTATGGCTCTTAGCTAAAGTCATATTACTAGACCCTGTATTACCACACAAGAAAAACTTTAATTACAGCTGTAAGTGGACATGCCTTTTAATGGTAATAAAACATTATAGTGATAACATAGCTATCCTTAAATCAAAGAAATTTAGAGCTGCTTTTGATCTCTGATGATGCCTTGCAGTGGCCAAAACCTTATGATTATAGAGTACTACGCCTGGAGATCCAAATTACATTAAAAAGTTTTTTTAAAATTATTAGATCCCTTCTGTCTCTTTTTCATTCCTCCCAACTGACAATCTCTTCTTTGTAAATAGGGTGAGATCTGTATTGATTCTGATTCTAATAGAGACTCTTTCTCTAGGGTAAAAACATTTTTATAATTATAAGGACATAAATGAAGGACTTAACACAGTAAAGTAATAAAGGTGGACATTGACATTTGTCTGTTTCAGATGTATGAAGTTTCAGAGAGCCTTGATCTCAAAAAGCTTGTGGTTTTGGTGTCAGCAATTTAGAAGAAAAAAAAAGTAATATCAGGATTGTACTGTTGGTTTGTTTCTAAAATAGGTGCTCCAACAATTGAACTTGGAAGGTTATATCAAAAAGATATATGATAACCTTCCCTCCCCCCTTACTCCACCTAATATGGACACAGAATTTTGGTGAGAAGGACTGCATTTGTCCAGTCTGCAGGATCTCAGTGAGAACTTCTGCTATTCCAAATAAAGCAACTTAGTTTATGAGCATCTGCTTTTCCCCGTTGCAAGATACTGCTAATCAGGCAATTACAATTGTTTTGCTTCTGTAATGCTAGGGGCTCCTGAATGAAAACATTAGTGGTGTCATGCTGGATCAGAAGAAAGTGCCCACGTTATCTCGATTTTCTTTCTTGGTTGGTGACTAGCAGTAGATGTCTAGGGAAGTATACAGTGATAATTCTTACTGTGTACCCTACTAGTTGTGAACAGTGTGTGGACACAGTGAGGCAGAGACAGCATCTTTTTTTCTTTTTCTTCCATGAACATATCCAGGACTCTCTGTGTTTACTTTTTATCTTCATTAAGTTGCATAGTATCACCACTTTTAACAAACTATTTTGATTCACACTGACCATTCTTGATTTTATATTGGTTTCTTATAAATCTATTTATATACTGTTAGTAGTCACTATCTCTTTAAATGTTCTTTTTACAGAAACTGTGCCACATATTCTCCTCAATACCTCTCCCAGTGTTATTTTTTCCTACAGTAGGACCAGAATGTCACCTGAGGTGACTTTATTTTCCCCTAAATAGTGGAAAACATTTGTTACTATGCATTTCCATTCCAAACTGAGAACCTTGACCAACTTAGTAATGACAGCTTATTTTGAACACTGCAGATGCTAGTGCAGGTTCCTACCAGTCTGTATTACTGATCTACCGCTACACAACCACAATTTATCCTTCTTTTTCTTCCATAGTATGCAAATAAGTATTTATATTAGCCCTTGGAATTTGAATTTCTTTTAGAGGCTACCAGAAGAGACGTGAGAGATAACTTGGTAAACTTAAAAAATTAGAGTGTTTCAACTGGGTCACCCTCACCTGCAGTTCTACATAGATGATTAACAAACTGTAAGCATATTGCTTCTCCGTGAATACTGGGTTATATCTATCCCACTGAATCATGTGTCCTTTAGCCCATTGTTTTCATAGTTTTTTAATAGTTTCTGGAAATTTACTCATATTTTGTGCCATATATAATGATCCAACATCCTTTTCTCCAGAGGAGCCATTTTAAAAACTTGTTATCCTGTGTTTGCAAACAGTTATACTTTCTAGAAATTGGTATTATAAATCACAAATACTGATAAAACTAGCATAAGCTAAGAACAGATGTGTGAATTGGTGTTTGGAATGACTACTATTGACTTCCCAGAAATTTAATTTCATCCCTTTCTATCATGTGCACTCAATCCCATTTATTTATAGAAAATACACTTTTTTTCCTTTTCCTAAAATGTAACATTCTCATTACAAAAAATATAAAATGTTCAACTAAATTATTCTGTGGAATTTCTTGTCTGTTCAAAAATAATAAAATAAATGTTATTTTAATACAAGAGCTCACAGAAATGTTGTGACCCTATATTATAGCGAGACAGAATTTTAGAAAAAATAAAGACACAAAAATATTCTTTTTTCTTTTAGATTTTTTTGTAGTTTTGTCTCTTGGACAATATTTTGTAAACATGAAATAAAGCTATTTAATTTCTTTGAAATATTTGATATTTCTTCAAAAAGGTCTGTTTATATTTAAAAAGGGTACATGCTTCGTTAAAAAATGAGAGCATTTTCCAATAGGGAATGGGAAAAACTGTTACAGGCTTAACACTAGGTTAAATTAGGTAGTAAACCAGAAACTATGTGTATGCCAGGAAGAAGAAACTGGTGGCTTAACCTTTGCTCAAAGCCCCTACAAGTGTAGTGCCACGTCTGTGTAAGGAACATGTAGAAATCTGTTAGCACATTTTGTTGATGATCCCTGAATATCTGGCCTCCTGCTTGGAACAAGACTTAATGGGGTCATCTGGTCAGTTATGTCATAAAGATAGGACACACTTATCAAGTAGCTGCAATAATTTTATGGTGAATACATAATTCTCTAGAAGTTGGCTCTCTAGATGTTGGCCTCTATCTATAAAGCTTAGGGTTAATAAAGAAGTTTGCATCTTGAGAAATGTAAAATGTTTCAGCTGAAGCTCAAAGGCTTCCTCAGACCATATAGTCAAACCCAAGGCAAGATGACTGAAGAATTGAAAAGATTTGTTATAATCTTATTAACCCAATCTTGCAGCCCAGCTAAAGCTACTTTAAACTCCTTTTACATTCCTGAAAGAAGACAAAATAAATAAGTATATCCATGAAAAAGAAGCCATACTGGCTTTAAAATGAGCAACAGAAGCCTGTGGATCAAGAATCCTCCCAGTTTCACTCAATTCTTCCACTTTTGGCTTGGAACAAAGAGATTCTTTGTTGGGATGATGCATATTAATAGTCTATGACAAGTTATAAATACATTGTGGTTGAATGGATTGTTTTTTACAATAGCTTCTTGTAGTGTTTCTCTATCAGAGTTATATGCATGGATTTTAAACAACCTGAATACATTTTTGGAATCATATCTCTGAAAGTTGACATGATAGGCAATAATGCATATTTAAGATGACACAATGTAAAGTCATCTGGCAAGTCTATGACCCAGTAAAGCAGAAAAGAAAGTATTCTTAATAAAAAGATATAAAATATATCCAGCTAATTTTTTATTATGAAAGAGATTTGAGAAGTTAAAAACTGTCAATTTTCACTACCTTTTGTGGGTTGAATTTAAGGAGAGAGAGGAAGAATAGCTGATAGTATCCTGATTTAATATTCTGTGTTTTCAAAATATAATGTCAATGAAAAAAGATAGTATTGTCATATTTCCTTGACAGTTAACCCACAGTTATATCTTTCTGTAGGGACAGAAACGTTTCCTTCACAATACCCTCTTAGTTTCCCTTTGGAGGAAGTATGTTAATGGTTTAAAAGAATAGTGTACATATTTTATTAATTCCTTATAATTAACAGTGGATATTTCTAGTGAGAGGTGTTTGAATAATTTGAAAAAGCTTGGATTTCTTAAACGTTCTTGAACCTCAGGGAATGAGTGCAGTGATCAATGTTAAGATGATTTAATTTGTTTCCAAGGGAAAAATGTGTGCTTGCAATTTGAATTTTATGACATCCAGAAACCAGAAGACTTTGCATATAAAAACCAATGAAAAAACATCGGTTTTCCAGTGATATAATTTCCTGAAAATGTGAAAAAAAATGCAAAAGTTATTTTAAATCCTAAATAGTAAAACTTAAGACTGTCCTCTGAATGGGGAAAAATAATATTTCATGATTAATAAGATTGTGACTAGCATTCCATCAGAAATCTGGTTTTGAGTTTTCTCAAAACATGCCCCTGGCTGAATACTGAATATATTAAATGTATATTAAAATGTGTGTTACTTGAATACACCCATGGTGCCATGTGATCTGGATATCTCTGAATAAATGGCCTATTCTCATCATTATTTTTAGTTAACCAATCTCTGTGTTTTCAGTCAATCTGATCAGTTTGTCTCATGAGTGATAGTATTACTGAATACACTGACCAGTCTTATTCACTAGAAATAATCCCACCAATTTTTTTTTTCAATGTGTTTGGTTATGAGACCTGCTGACAAAAAAAGAGGAGTATATAACTTGATCACCAAATATTTTATGTCTGTTTTCAGCTGTCTATTTATGTTTAATCATTGCCAAGTAAGTAGAGTACTCCTGAGCTTACTCTAAAAATATTTGATTTCATTTATGGTCAGTTTTTTTCTTAAGTATGTGAGCTAGCGATGTAAAAGAAGTATTGCTTACAAGACCCATATGTAAACTGGCATCTGTTAAAGGCCTATTTGTAGTTGCAAGACTGCAAATCTATTGCGGGACATTTTAAGGTCAATGAAGATTAACAATATTTTCTATATAAATATTTCTATTTATTATTTGGGAAGAAAATGTCCATAATTGCCTCAGGACATATTAATGTAATAATTGTCTACTTTAAAATCTAAACCAAAATCAAATACCCTAAGAAAATTGTTTTTTAACTTACCTAGCTTACTTTAGGGAAAATGGAAGGGTGAGGGCATGGTGCCTTATTTGACTCATCTTTTTCTTAGCCCTATTAGCCCTACATGCTAATATTTAGTATTTTAGTTAGTGATTTGTGGTCCCCACAGTGGGTAGGGTAGTTTAAGCTTTTCAGCATAAAATCCAAATTGACCATTAAGGAAGGACCTGATGAGAACTAGCCTAGAGAAACATGCTAGAGCATACACATATGTCTATCTTTTTCCAGACTCTAGGAACCTTATCCACTCAGAAATCATAAAAAAAGAATGTTAAGGTTTCTTCTGGAGAAATAGATTAGATTTGTTCCTTGAAAATATAGAAGAAACACACAACATCATGGTTAAAACCTTTGCATAGCGTATGGGTGGCCTGGATTCCTCAGCCTCAGGCTGTTCAGACCAAGATGTTCTGTTCTTTAGAGTGTACCTGAACCACCTGACTACAATAATTGCCTCGGGCTGGAACTGTTTCTCTACATGGCAAAACTTTGAATGTCCATAGGGGTTAAAGAGAGAGAAAGAAGACAGAGCAAGTTCTGTAACCTGGCACTTAAAAGGGATGTTTTCATAGAGTCATAGAAAGGCTTGGATTGGAAGGGACCTTAAAGATTATCTGGTTTCGTGTCACCCAGTATGGACAGGGAAGCCACTTAATAGATCTTAAGTACTAGTGTCAGTACTAGTTGTAGTACTGGCAGGCTGCTATGAAGGTATACCACGGCTACTGTTCTCCAAGTTGAACATCCCAAGTCTCTCTGCCTGTCCTAACAGAAGAATTCCAGCCTTGTGATCCAGTGCTTTATGGTTCACCAGTATTTTCAGATACTGTTTGCCAATCCTTGCTTCCAGGTTTTTTTGAACATTCTGTCTAATGGCCTTATAAAAAAATGAGCATTGCCGTAATGAAATCTTATAGTATTATATACAAGTTTTCAGAGAATCACAGACTGAGAGCTGTAAAAGTAAGTTTCATGTAAGGGAAGTATGAACACACTTGTGAATGAAATATGATTTTGATCAAAAATGAAGATGCTGAATAATTGAAAAAAAAAACAAAACAAAATTATCTCTAAAATACGAGACCAGTTCTTACACAGTAAGTGTTCAAGATTAACTATAGAAGGACCATTTTGGCTTTGTGCCTTGTTTTTAAAATATGCTAAACCCTAGTTTGCATATAAAAGTCTATCTGAAACAGGAGGGTAGTTTATTAATTAAGTAACCTGTTTTTTTAATTTGGTATTTGATTAATTTTTAAAAATCGAAAAAGCTCAGCCAGCATAGAACAGTTTCCTTTTTCTATATCAAAACAGTTTAATAATGATGACATTATATACTTTCAGTTGGCAGTTATGTATTAATACAGATTTGGTTTACAATGAGTTTGGATTGATATAAAATTTACCTTAGACACTTGGTCACACTCAAAATAGGTTTTGAGGGAAGTGTGGCAGTGTTTTGAAGGCTGGTAAAACATTTTTTGGCTTTTTTTTTTTTTTTCCTGCTATTGGCTTATTAAATATTTTAACAAATTGGTGATATTTTTACAATTTTTTTTAGCATGGAAACCTAAGAGTTTCAGGTTGTAAATTGCTTTTCAATTGTTCATTTATGTGGGAAGTGCAGTCTGCAATTATTTTAGCCATTTTGGATCCTTTTGCCTCATAAAAACCTTTTCTGGTGGATTTTTGGAGGGTGTGTTTTTGGGGTTTGAAGACTGTCACTTCTTCTGGACCTTAGTTATGACCTACAGGGCATGTGGTTCCTTTGACATGAAGTTTATTTTTCTAAACCCACAGCTTGATATTCTAGCACTTAATTTCAGAATGCAGTTTAAATCACAGAAACCATAATATGTCAAATGATCCTACACTTGCAGGGGAAAACAGTACGTAATGAAAAAGCTATGATTGCTTTTCTGTCCCTCCAAATGACAGTTATCACCTCAGTGACCCGCTCCGGGCGGACCCATCTAAACATGACACACTAAGGGATAACGTCATCTAACAGGGTAGTTATAAAAATCAATACAAAACCCATTTCAAAGATACTGTGTGCAAGAATCCTGGTGTAACGTTTATTTATTGAATAGGCCTGAGGAAAAAACCCAACAACTTTCTGATAGATATGCTTTACCTCCGAAGCAAAGGAATTCATTGGTAAGCAATAATTGTATTTTTCAATCTATTATTTAGTCTTGCCAAAGCTCAGCCTAGAATCTAATATGTGGATGACTGCTATAACTCAGTTAAGAAACCTAAGCAGAGCTCTAATGCATCTGTAATGCAAAAGGAACATAACAAGACAATTGACTGTAGTTCTTTTAGTTGTGGAGTAGCTGTCTGTGTTTGTGCAGGGATGAATAAAAACAGGGAGGGAGTCTGCAATATTGTGTTTTTCACTGAAGGATTAGGAGTATTCTGTACTTATCTTCACTCATGAATATCGAAGGTATAGTTACATCATTAAAACAACTGCGGGCTCACAACTGACTCAAAATAGGTTTCTATTGTTTGCTTCCTCAAATGACAATAACACTGAAGCCTGGAGCAATTTTATCCAGTCATATTCCATATACAATGCATGCAATTTGATTGGCTAAAGAGTCATTTGAAAAAAGCTAGTGTTTATTTTCCTTATCTTTATTAAACTGTTTTCAAATCTGTATGAGCTTTATTATTTTCAGGAAATAAATAATAAATATAGTGTGTATCTTCAGCTTTGATTTCTTGCATAAAGATACAGTATAGCTTGATAGATTTTAAAAAATCATAAAGATAATATTGCTGGATATTAATGTGAAAACATGTTTATGATTAGGAAAATATATGGTTTTAGCAAATATTGGTATTTTTTTTATGCTGGCTTTTATTGTCAACATTTTTTTTTTTAGTATAATATGAGATCTCATTTATTTTCACATTTTACTTAATTCTGGCAATTCCACACTCATGTTGAGAGGTATTTGAGAACTGAAATTTTCTCACTGAAACCATCACAGACACTTTGAAATGTAAGGAGGGAATTAAGGAAACAATGTGATAATTTCTAGGGCCACTCAGAAAAGTGTAAGGAAAATTTAGGCTTTCTGGTACACAGAGGTTGCACTTCCAAAGCAGGAAAACATCCAGTCATCCATCTGTAGCTAAAATATCTTTAGCAGCTGTTTTCTTGATGTGCCAGTATGTCCTTTAAGAAGAGTAAATGGCTTTATAGAAAGAAGCATCAGATACAGAAGCAGCATCAGATGTTGCTTAAGCCAAGGGATATTGCTTTAGCGAAATGTCTCTCTAGTCTTTTTTGCACTGCTATAAAAGAGAAGCTGCTTGTTATATGTGAAACTGGCATGACTAACCTGTATACCTTGGACCTCTCTCGTCATGGCTGTAAAAAAACCTCCTAATTGAAATTTGAAGATGACTGCAGTGATGACTGGAGGCACAAGCTGCTTCTTCCTTTGGAATAACTCAATAGTAGTATAATAATCTTGACTTCAAGGTGGACATTGTCTAATGAAGTGACACCAGGAAGAATGATTTTGGTTTCATCTGCAAGTTGCTTTATGAAATTTAAATCTTGGAGCACCTTAAAAATGTCAAAGGGGAAGCATAACAGACTCAGATTTTGAAAACTGGAGTCCCCTTAATTTACCAAGATGGCTTCATTTGTTTCCACAAAGCTTTTGAAAGGAACACTTGAGAGAGGAAAATTGTGAACTCTAAAATATGTTGACCTTTCCATAGGACAAATTTCCAATGCTTTACCAAAGAGATCTATTTCTCCAGGTATGCAGTCAGATGTTACAACTGTCAGGTTACTGTGAAGCATAAGGGCTTAAGGGGAGCAATTGCAATTGAACATTGACATGGGTATGCCACCAATTCAAAAAACTTCATGTCCAAGAGATCAAATTGCAGCAATATTAACACTCCATTTCTGTTCTTCTTAGAGTTGAGTTGAACCTTGTATCCTTGGATGTTATTATTTAACTTGATCTCATTATCAAATTGTTGTCTTATTTTGGCATTATATTGTTGCCTTTGATCAGAGTGTGAAGAGGATGCCATATTTGCTGGAACTCTCACTTTTTTTTTTTTTCAATAAGCTCTTTAATTTCTATATATGAGTATTAGAGTGTTTGTATCACAAGCTAATTTTAGAGAACATAGCAAATATAAGAAATTTGAGATTGCATTCCTAGTTTTCATATTTTTACAGAGATAGTACATACCAAATTCCTCCTCCTAAGCCAAGCACTCTGTTCTCTGTCCTCTCTTTTTGCAAGTTTTCTTCCCTTCGTCTCAGTTACTGTCTTAATCTTCTCACGTCCATGCACGCATACACTCTGACCCTCAAAAAGGTATGGTGTGGCTTTTAAGGATCTAGTTAATTTCTATCCATCAAACAGTGTTAAGTATTTAACCATATCATACCTCAATCATACTCTGAAAAGTGCTGCAAAAATATTAAGCACTACATTTATAGTTAGAACTCTTTTCAAAATAAGAACCACATTGTTTCACAGGATCGGTCAACTCTGTGACAACAGTGAAGCTGGTGAAAATTCCTGAGAACTATGTCAAGACATTGGCAAAACATGTCCTATTAAACAAAGGGGAGAAGTAACCAAAGCACATATGGAAAGCTCAGGATGTCCTCAACAAGAAGTAGTCCATCAACCAGTAAAATTAAAACCAGTTGTGTTAAGACACATGAAGATAGTTTTTATCTCAATATTTCTGATTATCCTGAGATTTTTCCAATATGGAAATGAGCATCTGGCTCATATTTGTAAAACGGAGTCTATATTACATTTATATTACAATTGTGTGTTTGCATTTTGGTTCTTATTATTTGAAAGGAGGTGATAATCTACAAATAAGTATATAACCTCATTAAATTAATCACAAAGTATTTTACCTCTGTAGTTTTAGCTGCTGTTTAATACCAGCATGGACCTTGGCATTTTTGAAAGGAGAAGTTTGGTCCAGATCAGCCATGATCAGATAGGGCAGGAGGGGTGTGAGAGGGCTATGCATTTGAATGACAGGTCAGTATCATGTGAACTGAAGCATGCAAACTGTATTAGGCCATGGTAATCATGGGGAAGAGATTAAACTCCCTTTGTTTTCTCTCCTTGCCCAATAAATTCACGCTTGAAAACTGTCAGCCAGATTTTTCCTCTATACGTATTTTAATGCACTTGTGAATTTTTTATTTAATCAAAGATATGTGCAAAATATTACTCTTCTGTGTGTGTTACTAGTGTAGCTCTGCTTGAATAATATAGTGTCTTCATATTTCACACCAGTATTCTAGAGTAGTCTTTTCAGAAATTAGAATCAACCAAGTCATACCAGGCTGTAATGTTAAGTATACAGTATCTTGAGGTAAACTCAATCAAACCCAACTGAACTTTTTATAAGGCATCACAAATCATCCTGTATTAGCATCACATGGATTATTTATGAAAATGCTGTTGCTTGTCTGACAACCTAGGTGACATTACCTCTGGAGGATGAGCATCACCATGGCAAAACAGACATGTCACCATTAGACATTAGTCTACTGTAACTAATTTATAAGGCTGTCCTGTAATTTGTTTTGATCTGGAAGCCTGAATATAGTTGAAGGGGATGAAAGGGAGGAGGGAGTGCAGGGAGGGAGGAGAGAGAAAAAAAATCCAGTATTATTACGAACAAGAGAATGCAAAACTGTAAGAAATAAAGGCAGTAAATATGTACCATTTTTTTTTTATCTGCATAACTTCTGTGTTTACACATAGGCATGGATCAGAACGTTTAATACATGGCTTCTCTACTGGTTGTGGAATTTTTCCCAAAGTTTTTCTACCTATGCTTTCTATGATTTAAATTTGTTCAAGATGCTATGTGATAACTACCCCTTACTTGCAGTTATTTTTTGTTAAAAAAAGTATAGATATACTCAAAAAGGAAGTGTGAAACTGTGAGGTAATCATGTTGCAGTAAATGTCATATCAAGTTTGTCTGTTAGGAAGAAAAAGGGAGTATTTCAAACAAATGCAAGCCAAAGCAAATATGTAAAAGTCAAGTTTTGAGCTGTGTTCCTTCTGACTTAGCAAATTCTTCAGTAGAATATTACAAATTAAATAATCTTTTCTAACGCTAGAAAATAAATAAAAGTAAATAAGAAGGAAAGAATAGATAGGCTGTGCATGAATATGAAATAGTGAGGATCTCTTCAACTGTGATTGATAACTGCTAAAAAGGGAGGAGAAAATGTCATAATTACATAATATCATCTCTGATTATAAATTGAGAGAATCTAATCTAGTATAGACTCTGCTTGTGCCTGTGTTGGAATAAGAAAACATTCTTTTGGGTTGAGGTTTACATTGCTGTGGCTCTATGTTATAACTTAGATTCAAAGGAATGTACTTTCCCTAGCAAAAAAAAGATCAAAGTTCTAAAAGGAAAGGTATTCTGTTCAGAGTCAGGGCAATGAAGGACAATATCAGTGGTTTAGGGAAATGGCTAATATTTTAAAATCCTCGAAAAAGGAATTAAAGATTTCTAAAGTGCTCCAAGGAAAACTGTTGTGTAGTCTGAGAAGAAGCTGCAGCTGACACAGAGACGGACGATTTTGGACCCAGTAGCACTATGTTTAGATGTAGTAAGAGAAACCAAGAAGAGTTCAATCTCCTTTTTCTTTTGGCAATATCCACACTTTTTCTTCAGTTTTTTTTCACAATATCAGAGATGCAGAGTAAACCACANGCCGCCATGTTGCCTCATGGGAAGGTCTCATAGGGGGCAGTTCCCAAGCACCACTTAGCCAATACAGAGGAGACCAGCACCCAGGAGGGACTCCGAGACNCTTTTCTCCGTTTTTTTCCCCCTCTTCTCAGGGGATGGGGAGGGGGGGTTTTGGTTTTTTTTAGAGCCTTTTGGGAGTGGGGAGGGAGCGGGGGATGTTCTAAACTTTCTCTTGTATTTCATAAAAGAGCAAGCTCCAGACATTGAGTGGGGTACAGCTTCGATTCCATGCACCCCACCAGGCGGCGGTGGGTGCGAGGCAGGGGCTGCCCCCATCATGCAGCTGCCAGCACCGGGTGAGGAGGGGTGTGCACCTGTTCCATCCCACAGGCAGCGGGACCAACCTCCGCCAGTTCGCCCCGCAGTGGCAGCGATGGCATGGCACGGGGAAGGGGGGGGGGGGGGGG
>VYZS01027445.1:31792-42384 GCA_013400695.1 Neodrepanis coruscans | reverse complement strand
AAATTTATGTTAGCTCCTGGTGTTCCCATTGAACCACCAGACACAAAACTTACTAAGCTTTGAGAAGATAAAATACAACATCAGAAATTTTCTTCTTCATCACCTCTGCTAGAGATGAGCTGTACTTCCAACATGTACTGCCATCATTTCTATGTGTATGATGAGGGCAACAAGAGTCAACCCAGATCTTCAACTTTATACAAGAACTGTTTACTTGACTTCCAGGGGAATTTCTAGATTCATTATGTTGAATAAATAACTGTCTCCATACCTAAGATTAGCTTCATAAATGCCTTTTAGTTCAAGTTTTCTTACTCCAATTTTTAAACATGAAATTACCCTACAGTCTGTTTCATAAAAATCATCATCTTAATTGAGAGTAATATCACAGCATACTTATGCTTGTGCTGAAGACTAGCCAGAACAAGTCACCTAGAATACTGTTCCATAAAGAATTACGACTGATAATATTTTCCAAAACATTTATACAGACTTTGCATAAAGTCAAATTACAATCCAATATTCTTATACATATATATAGCTTTAAATACTCACATACATANCTGACAAAACTTAAATAAGAGAAGCAAAATGGCTTGATCACTGAAAAGGAGACAGAACAAATGTAAGGCACTGTTTCAGAAGTGATTCATCTTTTGATCTTCGTTTTCTGGCATGTATACTACGGTATTTGTGATAAGGAAAGCTCCATTCTCCTTAATACGAACATAAGATATTTTCACATCACCCTTTTCCAACAAGCTTAAGCTTTGCAGTCTAGTGCCTTGGGGAATCTCTNTTTAATTTTATTTATGGGGGTTTTTTTAAATCCTGCCAGCAATTAGTGTTACAAAAATCGAAGAGAAAATTTCTCTGGTAATACTGAAGTACTGTTAAGAAAACAAAGAAACAGAACAAGTGTTCTCCTACTAAATCTCCATTGAAAGGAAAAGGAAACCATGTAAATCACTCAAGTCCCTGACACAAGATCTGATTATGATAAATGCTTAAAAGGTAAGAGTCTTTAATTTTTAACCCAAAAGAACTCTGACTCTTTATTTTTATATTTAGAGAACTATCTCAAAATGAGTGTTAGAGATTCTTTCTGACAAAAGTAGGCAAGCTTTCTTTACAATAAACCCAAGCCAGAGCAGATCCACAGTACAGGCTGGTGTCCAAAAGCATAGGAGGACATCAGGTTAAGGACAGAGGAGTGGGGTGTACATCTGAAAGACACTGCACCAGCACAGTTATAGAATTTTTTGTGCAGCCCCAAGTCTATGCCTGCAACTGTTTTCAACATACAACTCAGGGGAGCTGCCCAATGTGCAGCTGAATTGTGGGATGAGAAAGTATTACCATTTCTGCCGCTTTTATTTTCCATTAGATATAAGATATTTTGCTATCCTGGTAGTCTGTCTTTCACAGCATACATTTCTTGATCTTCTGTTTGTTTGTTATGCTCTGAGCTTTCCTAAGTGTTATAGAGACAACCATCTTCCCTCCCAACTTATCTTTCTAGAAATCACAGATGCTTTAGAGGTGAATTCACTGGGTATGAAGAAACTGGCATAGAGCTGTCAAAACAGGAAAACCAGCAGTATACCTTATACGTCTGTTTTAGTTCTGCCACTGGCTGACAACTACTGTGAGGATTAATTATTTAGGACATACTACGTCAGTCTTCCTGGTACAGCAAACCCAAGAAGGAATTTCTTCCAATATTCTAAGTAGCAAATCTGTACCTGAAAAGATGTATTTGGGCAACTGATGTGAATAAGCAAGTTTACTCAAAGCTGCAGATTACATCCAGAAGTAGTATCTGGTGCTTCTCGAGATCCTACACTGCAACTTGAGGAAAAGCTCACAAAATCATCTTTATCACTTGGGCAACATTTGACTCTCAACACATATAATGAATTCTTAGATCTTTAAACTAACAAGAAATATTAACTATTTCATTGCTCTTTTACTGTAATATTCAGCCTCCTTCAGAACACATAATACCACAAGTACTGAATGCAGATGGGGTCCCTGGATGGATGTGTGGGATGGATGTGCTGACCCCATAGCATTTCGTAACCATTCTTNTTTAAAATTGTAGCAATCATAGAGCTGCAATCTTGCCTCCAGACCCCAGCATGTTAGACACTTGAGAAATGAAGACTATGAAGATGGCTGCCACCTCCAAAAGCTAACAATCTGACACCCCACATAACTCACACAGCTTTGTCACACTGTTCAGTTGACACATACAGCTGTCCTAACAATCAAGTTGCTATTGGTTCCAACGCTATGTACCATTCTGCTTCTGCAGTAAAGTCTCTGGCCTGCCAGGTCTGGATTCCTCCTCAGTGGGCTGGCATTGCAGCATATATCACCACTGCCTTCAGTCTGCCTGATTCTTGTTCCCACCAACAGAGAAGGAAGATATGATTCAGCTGCCTGGTCACACATTTATACGGCTGGTATATGTATAGGGGCTATGCTACTTGGCCTCCACTTGCTTCTCCAGAAGCACTGAGGTTTGCAATAGGTCCTGATTGCCACTCCCTTAAAGATGTCTGTCCCTTGAATATCCTTACACATTTCAAATAGCCATAGATGCCCATGCTCAGTGGACCAAACCGGCACATAGTGATCTTTGGTTTTGCCATGAGTCACAGCAAAAAAGAGGCCACCTTTCACAGGAAGCCTGTTTCTTACAATTTTTCTTGACATTATTAGTTGTGCTGTGTTGATACTAGAACAAAATCTATACTTTTACACATTAAAAGCAGAGGCTAGTAATGGTTATATAGTAAAAGGGGAAGGACTGTCCATTCTGCAAGCAAAACCAGCTTGGTCTTGACAAGGATGCACAGGAGATGCACGTCACTCTCTGACACTTCCATACCTACTTTTTAGCAGGGCCTGCTGAAATAGGACAAGGTGCAATGGTTTTAAATGAAAAGAGGGTAGATTTAAACTAGATATAAGGAAGATATTTTCTACATTGCAACAGGTTTCTCAGAGAGGTAGTGGATGCCCCATGACTGGAAACTTTCAAAGTCAGGTTGCATGGGGCTCTGAGCAACCTAGTCTAGGTTGAAGATGTCCCTGCTCATTGCAGCGGGGATTGGACAAGATAACCTTTAAAGGTCTCTTCCAAACCAAATTATTCTATAATTCCATGATGATTCTAGGAAAACCCAGAAGGATCATACCTTTTTTCTTATTCAGAAGTAAATATGGCAGGAAAATAGGGTTGTGCCCACTTCTGCATATACAGTGGGTGCACATCCAGCTTACAGGTAGATATCTCGTAGGCTCTTGTGTTAGGGTGCAGCTTGTTCCAGATAGGCAAGTAAAATGCAAGGATCGCATTTTCAACTGAAATAGTGTAGGAAGAAGCAGAAACAAACATCAATATGCTGCAGAATCTAAAGTTAAGGTAAAAGAGGCAGGAAAGAGTATATAATTAGATCAGGCAGAAACAACTAAAAGTAACGCCCATGGACTGGAAGCCATCAGGCTGATGGCTGATCCCTGAGAGAGGTGAGGCAACCATTGTGGCCCTGGCAAGCTGCACAACTTGGAAACAAGGCAGAGTACTCACACACTTGCAAAATTATCCATTTTTACAGGTGAGGAAAGCAGAACACAATAACCAAATATCTTCCTTAAAAATGTCAGGAGTAGTCTCCCTATCCATATCATAATTAAGCTGAACTGACTATTATAAGAACATGCCCAGTTAAACTTTTCTTACTGTTCCCAGAACAGGCAAAATTAGAATGAAATCCAAACCACACTTATTTTGAATAACTGAAGTTCAGTTGTCAAATCTTTATAAAATCAGAGTAATTCCCAGACATTATCAAGAATTATAATATTACAGATTCAACTGAGGTTTTTCAGACCACATTGCCTGGGAAAGTCCTTTCAAGTACTGCTCTCCTTGCTTCTGGAAGCAAAGTTAATTATATGCCCAGCACAGACATGAAACATTACTGATTTTCCAAAGGAAAATGGGAAAAGGCTCAAAAGTTAGAACTGTAAGGGGTGTATTTGGGAAAAAAAAGGCCAGGCCTTAATTACCACTGAGGTCACCGATAAGTCCAAATGATAGCTGGCACAAGGCCACCATGAGTTTCACAATAAACATCTAATTTATTTTTTAAGAATCTGATTAAATGCCCATGGAAAAAAAGATCCCTTAGGAGTCCCATTCACTTCAGCTGCAGTAAAATTATTTTCTCCAAGATAACAGAAACAGATAGTTAAGAACTCCAATAATTACTGTTCCACAGCAAATGCCATCAGCAGCAACACAGCTAAAAAATTGCTATGGCCATTTCATGGGATCCAGGCATCCTGATGAGTTTCCCTAATGTTTCAGCTTCCTAAAAACATATTTAAGCTTTGTTTTAAAGGAAAAAAAAATAAAAAAGTGCTACTTATGAGGAAAGAGTTTTCTCAAAGTTTTGAAAATGTGTATGTTTTAGTCCTTTCACCTTTGAAAATTACGACATCACAGTGTCAATTCTAACAGTATAAGAAATAAACCTATGCCATGTGTAAAGAATAAAAAACAACCCTCATACAAAAAGTTGCATTTATGTACAAAATTTAAGGTTTACTAAACCAACATATGCAGCATGATTTATGATTAACATTCTGAAATTCTGAACAGCCTGCAACAGGCATGTAAGTGTCCAAATACCAGATTTGTCAAAATATTCCCATGTGACTGATCTGCCAAGCAAGTTTTTTCTTCAAATGTCTTCAAGAGTATTTTGCTCTACAGACTTCTTAGATTCCCCCATGTAAAGCATGAGTGTTGCTTGACATGCTGCAGGGCCACTACACCTCAGGTAATTTCCACCCCAGTGGTCTGCATGGTGCAGTGAGGAGCTAGGCTGTGGTTTGTGGCCAACTTGATGTCATGCCAAGACATCAGGGAGCCAAAGCTCCATGCAGACTCACATGCATACTGACATCCTCCCTCAGTTTCCTATTTTCTTTTATCTACTTACTTGAAACCCAAATTTTATTGCTGGGGGGAAAAAAAACCCAAAAAACAAAACAAAACAAAAAAATCCAAATATACACCCAGGTAACCATCCTTGTTTCCTACTGAATTCCATAATAACCTTCACTCATTCTGTTAAAAATAAACAAGCACACAATTTCTGGGAGAATTTAATCCCTGGGTATCCCAGTCACAGTTCTGCCCAGGGGCGGCTGCAGATCACAGTCTGCCTGAGCACTGGGCTGCAGATGGTGCTGTTCCCCCACCTCCACACTGGCACACAAACTCCAGCGCTGGACATCCTTGCCCAGGACATCCCGCTTTGCTCCCACCAGCCAAGCAGCACAGGCCTGCACTGGGCTGGCACTGAGAATGCACAATGGGAAATCTTGTGACAGGTCTCTTCTGTGGGCCTGTTCACTTGTAAGCAAAGTCTGGCAGATACAGTCTTAGGCCTAGTAATCCAAAACTCATTTTCACTCTTTTCTTTTGCTCAACAGCAAATTCTTTTGCTAATAATCCACTCTGCAGGAAACAATTCTTGTAGTTCACAGAAAAGAAATTGTTCTTTATTTCATACCTAGGAGTAATTTTTCTGTTTGAGTTTGTTTCTGGATATTCATTTTAACAAATAGCAGACACAGTTAATATTACTCTATTTCATATGATTTTACTAAGTTGCATTTAAACAAGTCTCCTGTACAGATCCAGTTCAACACTCCTGATCTTTGTTTATAGCAGATGTTTTCTAAATGAAGATTTATCCTTGATTGCATCCTTGGAATCATCCTTCACTTTCTCATCTGGCCAATGCTCTACACTCTGTTACCATGACAACCATGACACCCTTCCTGTGTTCCACCCCTCTAACTTGCTGTTCTTGTATCTAAAAGCTTAAATCATTCACTTTTTTTTTTCCACATTAGCCTTCATGTTTCTCCCAGACAATTATCCAACTAATCCATTGCTTTTGCATACTTTATTTTGCATTTTGCTCCCAATTTTCAATTATTCAATTATTCTATGTGTCTGGATAACTCTATTAATCATAAAAAAGATACTTGCATTGCTTTAAGGTAACATATACTGTTGCTCCTTTTAAAAAATTAATCTGACTGTTGCTAAATCTTGTCCTTATATTTTTCTTATCTTCTCATATTTGTTTTCATGAAATGCACTCCAATATTTTCCTAATCCCCAAATCAGTAAGTATGCAAGCAGATGCATTAGTCTTACATATATATCAAACAGTAGGACAAACATGCACATCTAAGAGTCCTTTTACAGATTTCAGTGGCTCTGTGATATTTGAAACATTGCAATTATTGTACGGAACAACTTTAACCAAATGTCATAAGTGTCAAAAATCCTTCTTTCCACTTCCTACAAGAAAAAATTGATCCATCCACAGACTCAGAGGATGGGTAAGGTTGGAAGAGACCACAGTGGATCATCTGGCCCAACTTTCCTGCTCAGGCAAGGGCATCCTGGAGCACATGGCACAGGATTGCTTCCAGATGGTTCTTGAGTATTTTCAGTGAGGAAGACTCCACAACCTCCCTGGGCAATCTGTTCCAGTGCATGGTCACACACACAGTAAAGCCGTTCTACCTCCTATTCAGGTGGAAGTTCCTGTGCATCAGTTTCTGTCCATTGCCTCTTGTTCTAGTGCTCGGCAGTACCAAGAAGAGCCTGACTCCGTCCTTTTGACACCCACCTTTCAGGTACTGATATACATTGCTATCAGTTGTCTCTTTTTAAGGCTGAACAGACCCAACTTCCTTAGCCTTTCCTTGCAAGATAGATACTCCAGCCCTGGGTTGAACCAACGCCAGGAGCTCCATGTGTCTCTTGCACTGAGCAGCCCAGAACTGTATGCATCTTAAAATCTTTTGAAGAATGGGCTGAAAGATTCTGTTCAACCAATCTTGGTCCAGCCACTCAGAATACATCCACAGATCCCACCCCACTTATTCATTTTCACAGCACTGCCCTCACTGGTATTAATACTGGCACAGTCTTGTTTGCCTGCTTGTAAATTTACATACTGGAACCAGCAAATCCCATGTCAGCGGAGCCCAAACTGTGGGGATTCACAAGCAGAAACAGGTATGTACTAACTTAAAATGGACATCTACTTCATCAATGCTACAATATAAATATAAAGTTACAGAGATGTCTAGCCACCTTTAGTATCTACTTCAGCAAATTAACTTTTATTCATTCTGTGGATAGTTCCCAGTGAACACGAGGGACAGATGCCACATGTGGCATATGTCATGTAAGGTCCCATGAGACTCCACACATGCTTTTGCCTATTAACCCTTCTTCTGCCAGTTGTGATTTCAAAGCACAGCACGTTCCTCTCTCTCCCCTCTTTTACACTTCTGTAATCCTTCAAGATTTTTCTTCAGTGCAGTACACTTTGTTTAGATGTGTTTGTATATAAGACTAAAAATATTTATAAATTTTAGAAAACTAAAAACAAACAAACAAAAAGTGTCGCTCTCAACCAGCTTAAAGCCTCACTTGTGACATCTGTTTTGTCCAATTATAAAAATATTTTATTTACAAAGGTATAAATACAGATTAATGAGGACTATAAAGCAAACATCACTAAGCTTCACTTTATATGGCAGTCCACTGAAAGAGGGCATTCTCACTGGAATTGTAGGATTTATGCAGATGGAAATCACTAATATAATCAAAACACCAGCTTTGGTAAAGAACTTGGCAGTGATCAGCTTTAAGACTCGAAAGTTGAATATTATTTCACCAGAAAAGGGCTGTGCCTCAGGAAGCTGTCATACAACAGGACAACTCTAAGGCTAAAAAGGAATTAATAGACCACCTCACTCGACCCTGTTTGAGTTCGGCTAGAAAACACTAGAGCTGCTTTTCTAATTTATTCTTGAAAATTCAAATGAAGGAAATGTAACATACACACATATACTTCAAATTTTATGCTACACTTACTTGTTTCTCTGAGAGGGACATTTTTTCTTGCTAATCTTCAAACTAAATTTTCTATAAACTAAACTGAGGTTTTTTTCCTTGTCCTTTCTCTTAAAGTGTGACCTCAGAAAACATTTGTTCACCAATCTCTGCATAAACACATTTTACATACTGAGGACATGTTATCACATCTGTCTCCCTTCAGTCTTCTCAGTTTCAGACTAAACAAACTCAAATTACTACAACCTGGCCTTGATCTTCCAAGAAAACTTAACTTCTTACTGCTTTATTACGCATAGCTACAAACCTCTTGTTCATGCAAAGATCAGAAGTTACACAGCCAAGAAGAGAAATTACCCTGCAATATCGGTAACCCCCCATTCTTTTCTTCTGCTGGGGATAGAGATATTATGCCTACTATAATTGCAGACTCCTAGGAGTACCCTGTCTCCTGCAATTTTTGTTAACTAGAATGATAAAATGTTACAAATCATTTTAATTAGTTACTAACTACTGGGTAAGTAAAGCTGTACTACCAGAAAACACATAACTTATCTGAATATTCTTCGATCTGCTCTTCCATTATCTTAATTTCACCCTCATCTTATGAAAGTGTGTTTCATCTACTCAGTACTTTGTAGACCAAAGAGATTGGAGTAATTCAGACATTTCTACACCATCCAAAACTATTTCCCCTTTTTTTTCCCTTGGTAATACATCCATACTTCTTTTTTTCTTCATACACTGACATAATTATAGAACCTTTCTATCTGTGGATTTCCATGTCATACTTCTTTAACTCCTTCTGAAGTTCATATTCATCTGACTTTACTTCATCTTGCTTTACTAACTCCTTTATAAAAACCTTTAGTTCTACTGCCCTTATTTCCACATCTTGTACAGCTCCTTTGTATTTCAAACATCTCTTGAAAGCAGTACTATATTTTATATGATGTCTCCTCTCTGTTGTCTGTTTGCAACTTGTCTTTTTGTGCTTCTTACACAACCATCTACAATGACTCATACTCAGATCTCCTGCATTTCTCCCTCTGTTGTGTTCCTTCTCCAGGAGACCCTACCTATTTCTTTCCCTAGTTCATTCTCCTCTCTTTTACTTCTCACTTCTCTCTTTGCTTTTAAAAGTGAGCCTGGGATTTTGCAATCACTTGCTTCCAAGTTACCTTCCCTTTTTAAATTTTGAAGCAGTTCCTCCCAGTCAGTCCAGACCTAGCTAACGAGGCAGCTTTGATAGCAACTTTCTGAACTGGCTGAAGATATCTCTGGCTGACACTTCACTCACAAGACACATACACTAGAGGCAGCCACCCCAACTCCTGCAGTAGGCAGGGAACAGAACAGAAAGTGTGAGCTAACCTGGTTTGCACACTTGCTTGGCAATGACCTGAGCTATACCACAGAAATACCTCTTTCTTGCAAAGACTCCTTTGTAGGAGTTCAAATCCAGAAGTCCATATCGTTTCTCCTTTCAATTATGTTAATAAATTATTTGCCCCATTGCTACACAGTCTCGTCCTTCCAATGCCAGTATGTGACAAAAAATCTACCATTTTCTTCCTTCATCCAGTTCAACACCTCCAATCAACAGCAGCCACATTCACCTTTTGTTCTGTTTTATCTTTGGCCAGATACATGCCACAGTGTTTCAGCTATACTGTGCATCCAGTTTTTTCCACCCTTTTTGCTTCCAACTTGCTCTCACCTTTCTCAACCCGTACTACACACTGCCAAATATAACTTAACAGGGAAGAATTGTTTAAAGTATGCAAATATAATGCTAATAACACCAAACTCAAACAATAAATCTGTCTCCCACACCTTAAAACTAGCTCTGACCAAGCAATATACTCCAAACATGCCTGAAGCAGGTAAAATACTAATGTTGGCAGATAAAATATTATTCTAATTAAAGTTGAGGTACTCTAAGTAGAGAAGGATTTTGAACACCATATGACTGCCTTTAAATTTCCCTGTTCAAAATACCATAAGTGCCTTTACCAGATAACACATGCATAGGAGAAACACATTTATTCTGATGCCTTCTTAGGTCCTCATGCCGCCACACATCTACCTCAGGGTAAGCCTCGCTTTCCTTATTATATGAAATCTTGCTGTAGAATAAAATACTTACTGTTTATGATTAAATGTTTGAAGTTGACTACTATCTGGATTCCAGATACTGGGACAAATACTACTCCCACTGGAGCATATGGCACAGTTACACTGGCCTCAGGGGATATAGATCTAGGCATAGTACTTCTAAACAGATATAGAAATTATTATTAAATACAGATACATCAAAAGTATATAGATAAAAATAATTCCATGCATAATTTAACAATTAATTAAAAAGCCAACACTTAATTGCAAATGGTAAAATTTTATCTCTTGCAATCTCTAAAGAATAAATAATAGTAAATAAAATCTGTGCTCAGAGCAAATTGCAAACAATGAACCCATAAAAAAGAGAATTAATTATTATATTAATATATTAGTCTATCATATGAAGCTTATTCATTCTAGTGATTCTAACTCATCATGCAGTAATCACATGGTAGACCTAATTCTCCTCATTCTTTCATATATGAGCACCTATACAAACGAA
>VYZS01027445.1:10650-30506 GCA_013400695.1 Neodrepanis coruscans | reverse complement strand
AAGTGCAGCTTTTTCTGACATGTTTCAAAATTAAAATGTATTTAATTGAGACATTTTTAAATAGTCACTACAATAAGAGTAACACCAATCACCTCACCCTTTAAATATCAATACAGAGGTACAAAGTGATCACTGCTAAAAGAAGAGGAGGTGGAAATTTTAAATGACATCTTAACTGCATGGCTAAAAACAAGATACTGCAGAGTAGTGCTATCTAAAATGATAACCACTAGTGTTAGTGAAGTGCTAGCTTTCAGCAAGGGAATGACTGCACTTTATCAGGAATTGTTAGTCCTGCTGCCATTAAGGTCATACCTGAAACCTTTCACAAAGCAATCAACCTAAGAGGCCATTTGCAAACCCTGTGCTGCCTGAAGGATGCATAGGAATCAATAACTTCAGGTTTCAATTCTAAATTATTCATTCAGTCTTCACACAACAAAAAACACTAATGCCTCTCTAATGCACTACTACTGCAAGACAGTAAATGATTTTGAACACTGGGCTTTAAAACAATCATTCAAAAAACATTTTGCCCTGTTACTTATAAAAGCTTCTTGCTTGTAAGACCTTTAAGAATTACTTGTGGAGCAACTAATGACTGTGCAGGGATGCTGGCCATTGCTCCTATCAGCAGCATGTTTCTCCCTAGGTCCAGTCAATCAAGGGTCCCAAAAGCCAACTGACACTGAAGGGGCACCAAGAGGTGGGGTTCCCCGTCACTGCCATGGGCAGGACAGCTCTCCCTCTGCAGGGAACTGCTCAGACACCCTGAGGCCCACATTGCTGCTTGTAGGGGAATGAATAGAGATGTGCAGAGATGGCAAGGACATAGGCTGATTTAACCATTTCTCTTTTTCTTCAAAAGACCTTTGGCAGCTGGGAGGCTTAGGCATGGATTTCTTTCCCTCTACAGCCTTTCAGAGCAGTTGACTCCATGAAAGATAACTGTTTCACAAACGACCTTGGAGCCCTCATGAGAGGGGGCCAACCAAGCTGTTAAGAAGGCTTGGGAGGAAAGCTTTTGCATTCTTTCATCCCTGGTGTGTACACATGCCGTTAAGTCTAGCATTCTACCTGAATTATCTTCCTTTACTAGAAGGTCAGCTAAGAGGCTAACCACAACCTTTTCTTCCATGAAAAAGAAGAAACATTTTCCCTCAGAGGGAACGTACCTGGGTGTTCACTGTATAACTAGGCAGTTCCTCTTATCTTCCCTTTTGTCCTATTTTCTGTACATTGTAAGTTCTGATAAAGAAAATACCCCACTTAATTTGTCAGGATTAAGATCTGGCACTACAACATTCTATTTTATTTGGTTTGAGAAAGGAACTGAACAACAAAGAATTTTTCTGCTTTTACTCCTTCTTCATCATCAGCTACTTTCATTTTCTGACTTTCATCTCATCCTCCAGCTGTATTTCAAACTAGCCTCATTCTTTCCTTAAGTTTCAGGGGATGGGATTCAAAGGAATTTAGGACAAATTTCTGGGCTTTCATGAAGCTGAATTTCTCTTTGTGTGCTTTAGGACCGAGCAACCACTACTCTAGAATAAAACCCCTTGCTGCCACAATTGTACCTACTCTTGTCACATCAAGGATTACTTACTCCTCTAGGAAGCACTAGAATTTAACATCCTATTTTGGCAGAAGCCAGAAGCAGAGGCCAGTTTCGAGAAGAGAGGAGACCTCTACCCCACTGCCTCACTACACTGGCATGTGAGTTTCTCCCTGGAAACTCATACCACAGCAGCAGGCGAGTTGAAAGTCCAATATCTCACTTCTCCAGCCCATATGTCAACAAGAAATAAAAGATAACATTTAAACCAGAGCCTCACCATCAGACAGTAAACAGTAGCCTTAGTAAGACTCTAATCAGTCCTCAGAAAATCTGTTATCAATTCAAAAGAAAATCTTCAGCATTTAAAAAATGTAGTGACAGTCCACTTGATCTTACACTATGGAATTCAAAGATAACTTATACAGGTGAATTTTGTAAATAATACATTATGTACTTGTCTCTAAAACCATGTATATCAACATCATTAGGAGGAAATATTTCTGCAATGTTTCTAGCTTAACAAAGTCAACAACATGCTTTACTAGTCAACTGTATTGAGAAGACACTAATCTTACATACTGAATTTTAAATACTACACATTTACAGGCTTTGTGTCCAGTGCAACTAGAGACAGGCAATGAGGGCAGAAGTGTAAGTATTTACAAGTCATCTCATTGTTTTCAGTTACTCAGTGAGTCCCATACAGACCCTAATTAGAAGAATGACAGTAGGCTTCCATGCTAACGCCCAAAGAATGATGGTAACTAGTAAAAACATCATTGCTGCTGACCTAGAAAAAACTCCTGAATACATCACTATAAAGGCATGAAAGTCTGGTATTTTCCCAAGGACTGCGGGAGAACAGGAGATTAATTAAAATGAGTAAGGCATGAACTAAACAAGCAGGGAAAATATAAAAAGAGATGAGAAAAATAGAGATTAGAAAACCAAAAAATAAGCAGGCTACAAAGAAAAGAAACAGGGAAAAGAGAAAGTAAAGAAAACAAATAGAGCCCATTCCCTGTGCTACCTACTAAAGAAGCCTGAGTAACCAGCTCAAATAAAGCTACTGAGATGTCTGAAATGAGACGATTCCCACCTTGGTTTGTGCGCAACAAGTTATGTGCAGTGATTGGGCAAATACAAGTTGCATGTATTTTGTATTAAATCCAAGGTATCTGAAATCTAGGGTTTAAGTTCAACTTAATGCATTGACCAGGACAGGTCCAGTGTTTCTGCTAGAAATGAATTCATTTATCATGTTATTTTTTTCTATATTCCCTCCCTTATACAGTATTTTGTAAATATGCCCTTGTGTCTTAAAAGAGAGCATTTGAAGGACCGATTTTAATTTCCATGTAAGTCCCTATTCTAGAAGCAATGCTCTAAGAACAGAAATTTGACAATCGTTTCATCAACGTTTCACTGTTTCAAACTATTTCCAGAAAATAAAGTTGAGTCGCTACCTAAATTCCAAGTTAATGGAAGAGCTATAGACAAACTATATTTGTGCAAGTTAGCAATCCTTTATTTGAATTCTGAGCAATCTGAGATGAAAATCAAGGCCAGCAATACACACACAGACACCCACCCCTATCTATCTGTATCTACACTTCTGCAATCGCCCACACTGAAAACTATTTGAAAATGAAGGCCTAAGGGCACTGACCTTGGCAAGCAAGGCAAAAGGATTTAGTATGAACTGTTTACCCTGATTTTCTTATTGGTCTAGAGTCTACATCTTTTTAAGCTACCCTCAAGAGGCTGACAGTATGGAAATCATGACTGTGCATGTTTTAGAAGGGTGTCAAACAATGGCATATATAAATATAATTTTCAGCGCACTGCTCTTCTATAAAAACAGGCACTGCTTTTACTTGTATTAAAGGATTGCTCTCCAAAAAACTTCAGAGAAGCTTTTCCACATCCCCCAAATGCATTTTTAAAATGCATCTTTAACATACAAAAAGATTAGTAGCCTCTACAAACATGATAACAATTACTCTCAATTAGAACAAGAAATGCCTGATGGTTTACTGCCAGAGTACTGACAACCTTCTTGGATGTTCTTTTCTTTAAATCTAATTTGTTTGAAGTACTGCAAAAACAGTTATGTTTCTTGTATTACAAACGTGAGGTAAAATTCAAAAAGAGAAGACTGCAGACCTGTCTTTTGTCTTTTCTCATTAGCAAGTGGAAGACTTCTGGAAGGACATTGGGGCCACTTGGATGCTTCAGGATGACAATGAGAAAGGATATGCATAGAAGGGGTCCTTGGAGCAGCCATTCTATACAGCATGTTTCCTTTGGATCTTGCAAATCCACAAAGGAAGATCTACTGGTATGAGCCGTGCTATGACTCCAGACCCAACCTGCCCACAGAAAGGTTGTATGCTGCACAGGGGCTGGTGTCAGGACTACTCATGATGAGAAGGACCATGGTGAGAAGGACCAAAAGACCACTCTTGAAGAGAGGTCTCTTGCTAAAGACAAAATTCAGGCCAACTTCACATTGAGGCCTCCCTACATCCCATCACTTCCAAGAGCAACACAGATTTCAAATTTTTAAATTATGTAAATCAAAAAAAGTTAATTTTAAACATCCACATGCCTGAAGAAATTATCTTCTGCTTCATTGTCTGGTATTTCTCAAGTATCCGCAAGAGCAGCCACAAGAAACAGAGAAATAGCTCAGTTGTTCCATAAAAAACTCTATTTGTCTAAAAATACAAATATAATGAAATCTTTCCAACAGTGTCTGAACATTGCACTCATTAATTAAATCTCAACTCTGACAGTTTGCAGATACATTTTTATTTAGTGTGATCCTTACATGAATTCAACCTTGGAGTCGGGGGGGGGGATATCAAAGCAAGTTACGTTAAGTAATTATACAATCTGTTTCTCCAGAGAAATGTCTGGGCTAGACAGCTGGCACTGAAACAGCAGATTAAATTTAGAACTGAAGGGCCATGCAGTGAAGGTGAATTCAGCTTTTAGCTCTCTGTTGAGTAAAAGCTGTACATGTTGTTAAAATAATGTGCTTTGTCCCTGAGGCAAAGTACACTGCTATTTAAAAAAAAAAAAATATTGAAAAGTGACTTTTGTCTCTAGAAAGCTTCTATTTCTAATCCACAAGCAGCACACTTGATGATCTCGATCTCTCTTCTCAAGGTCATTTCCCTGTCTTCAACATGGTACTTAAAATAATTTTTTTTCATTTGCCTTAGCTATGGTACTAAAACCATGATACAACTAATCCCAGAAAAGAGGTAAGCCTTATAGAAAGAAATCATGTCTCTTAAACTTTTACTCATTTTAAGTTCAAATTCAAGTAGATCACCTCAGGATACCAGATAGCAGCATTTCAACTCTCCCACGACTCCTCAAACACAAAAGCACATGCATAAACCCCACAATTTGAGATCTTCCTTATATGTAACACAGCTGAATCCTGAAACCAAATGCAGTAAAAGACACAATAGCTGCTGTAGTAATCAGCCATCCAGACATGACAGATATAACAACTGACCTTCATGAGATGCTGATTTATCCATTTTGTGAACGTCTTCTTTTGTACTTTGTCCCGCTCATCTAAAGGCAAAAAGGAAACAGAAAAGGGTTTAACAGTTCTACAAATTATGCAGAATATTTTTTTATTAAGACCCTTATAATGAATATTCTAATAAATTTTAAAAACAAAATATTCTATAAAAGTCCTAAAATGTCTCATCAAAATAAAAGCACATAAAGGTTTTTGCAATACATCACAGCATGTCGCAGAAAAGTTTCTGGAAGCTCCAGGTGAGTTTCTTCAATGTGACAGCCCCACAACACAACAGCAGCACTACTAACAAAAATATAACTTCCTAGGAGATGTCAACTGTCACTCAAATTGTAATAAAAAGGTATAGCACACTTTCAAGAGCTATAAATGCTACTGATAGCTTCTACAATCAATTAATTACTAAAGTACTAGGCAATATCACCCCTGTTCCAACACACAAGGATAAGTTACAGCTTCAGTCAGAGAAAGACCCCTCTTTTAATCCTCTATAAAATAAGCAGCAATGTCCACTAACCCAAATATGGGACTCAGCCACTGTCAGCACTTTTTTCCCTGGCATGGCAGTTATTATCTACGAATGCCCACAAAACACTGTGAAGAAATAACAGAAGTAATAGACTTAGGGTAAGAAAGCATCCCACTAATGGACAAGAAGCATATACTTATATTCTACCAAACCACATTAGAGAAAAGCTAACCACCATTCCATCACAAGAGTTCTCTCCAGCAACCTGGGTCATTAGCCAGTACAACTGCTACAGAGCCTGTTCACAGTCCAGAGCAGAAGTCACAGGGCCTTAGGATCAAGACCATCTGTATAAGCCTAAAATAGCAAGCTCCCTTCAGACCCTGTAAAACACAACTGCAGCTGTTTCATTGACTCAGGCTATTTGCAGTGTGGCTGAGAATGAGAAATGAGCTCAGGTAGCAAAACAAGATCCCTCTGCACCTACTGCCATCGCTAGAAGACTGATTCAGATCCTGTATTTAACATATAAAAATACTGTTTTCAGGTTGGTCAAAGATTTAACAAAATAAAATAAAAATAAATTCAGAGAAAGTCTTTCAAGGACTTTCAAGTCTCTGGATGATACTGAGGTCTTTTCAAGACAGCATGACATCATACAGGAGTCCATCCTGAGCCAAACTGAGTACTGTATGCTGTTCTTAATAGTAGTGAGAAATAAGTTTTAGGGAACAAAACCAAAAATAAGACAAGTAAAAGCCTGTGAAGCTTTTGTATAGTCCTCTGTTATGTGACTCAAACTTTTTACATGCTTATATATATATCTCTTTGTATTTAAGAGTCATTTTTTCTGTTATTTTTTCCAATTCATTTTTAACACACCTATAACTTCGTTAGCCACAGTTCAGTATGACAACGAGACCTTCAGGCAATATGTGTAGTTGTACATTTGACTCTGTACAGAATAGTTCCATAATAGTTTCATAAATATCTTTTCCACATCACTCAAGATCTTCTAAACGTCTGGCATACGCTTTTTTCCCCACTTCACAACTCAACACTCTTTTATTCTACTTGAAGATCCAACAAAGAGGAGAAACAGATAAACCAAAGATCAAATTTGCACTATTGAAAAAAAAAATTTAGCAGATGAAGAATGCCGTTTGCTATATAGATAGTTCCCCATAGCCTTCATCTATGAAAATATCATTTCTGATATCAGTTATTTATCCTAGTAAGGTGGAAGCTGTGATTTAGTAGATGTAGAGAACAGAAAATCTCAGAAATAAAAGAGATTCAGAAACATTTTCACTTTTAACTGTTCCATTATGGACAGCTGTCTTAAAAAGAACACATGGTTTCTCAACTACAGAATTTCACAATGTGTACAAAGTGGGATTTTTCCTAAGGTAATCTCATCTAGTTTTGACTAAGTACACAGAAGTTTACATTTTGGGAAATGTTACTGTGACAACAGTTAAAGTCGAAGAAATACACCTTCTTGCATCTTGTTAGAATATGCAGCCAATTAAAATGCCAACATAGATAAAAGAAGTCATGCTTACACCTCTTGCTCGTCCTACATATACATATACATTACACAAACACTCATAGAAAAATTCTGTAACTGACAGACACGAGGAAAGCTGACACCTGTCATAATGTGAAAAATATTAGGATTAAAGGGGAGAAAAAAGTCACCAAAACAGAATCACAGAATATTCTGAGTTGGAAGGGACAAGGATCATGGTGTCCAACTGTCAAGTGAATAGCCCATATAGGGTTACCTACCCATAACCTTTGTGTTACTAGCACCAAGTTTTAATCAATTGAGTTTTAATCAATTGAGATAATCTCAGGGTCACAACTGTGATTTTTAATCAAAAAACCAAATGCTTCCAAAAAAGCAAATGCACACTAAGAGGAAAATACAGTGAAACAGCATTCAGTGTGCTCAAACTCAGAGCAGAACTCACCAAATCAAACTCCCTAGATGAAATAAAAAAGTCAAATGACTAAAAAGAAACACCAGCCAAGGAAAGAACCCCCCAGAAAGCCCCTTGAGAGAAGGTTTCCCCGAGAGAGCTCTTCCCTGTCCCACAGGCAACTCTGCCACCCTGCCAGCCCAGCTCCGGGCGGTGTTACTGACCCATGCAGCACATGACTTCCACCAGCTTTGCACTCTGGTTCTTTTCATCTTCAGCAGACTGTCTCATTCCCCACTTCAGAAGTTCAGACCTTCGTTTCTTTTCAGGGAAAAGGAGAGCCAAGGCGTGACCAGGACTTCTCCTAGCCCACACGAAGTAGCAACACCCCTTTTTTAAAAAAACAGGAGCAAACAGCCCATGTGTTGCCAGAGCAAGCCAAACTGTGAGCCTTCTGGCTTCAACTCACAATACAAAATAAATTAAGCATCTGCATTTGTTTGTTTTGAATTTTCAGGTGCATTAATACATATTTGAGTACAAATGTTGAGCTTTCCAAACCAGGAAGTCTGTTTTTTTATTTCTACCAGCAGTGAGCAGCAAGGAAAGATCACCACTGTGAACCGAGCAGCAGGAGTGCTGTTTAAGACAAGGTAACTTAAGAATGCAGGTAAAGCAGGAGCTGGAGAAAGAAAGCATATCTCCCTAGGTCATCTGATCAGTAGATCACTACAATAAACTCTCGGTAGTTAATTAATCAATTTAAGCTTGTCTGCTTTTACCTGTTATTGCAGGCATTATTCTGATGTATCAGACAAACTCAAAAGACTTTTATGCTTTATGTGCCTACAAAGTACCTCAACAAAATGTCTTAATAAACTGACAACCTACTTTATGAACCTATGCTACGACACAAAAGCATCTAAAGAAGCTCCAGATTAGAATATTGGGACTTAAAAACAGTTGCCGCAACTAAGGTCTCTTGCTGTGCATTCTTGTTATTACTCAATCCCAAGCACAAATACAGGGGCCTTCTAACAGGGGCCTACAGATCCTTCTAACTCCAATGTTCTCTTACACAAGTCCCTATCGCTTACTTGGTTAACAGTGTCTGGAATCATGACAGTTTCTCTGGAAGTTTACTAACAGCATTACACCAAAGGTGACACACGGCATTGATGACTCTTCAGTGGTCTCCTAGAGAGAATCACAGACCAATTTAGGTTGGAAAAGACCTTCAAGATCATAAAATGCAACAGTTAACAAACAACTACCAAGTTCACCACTAAACCACATCCCTAAGTGCCTCATCTATATGTCTTTTAAATACCTCCAAAGATGGCAACTCAATTATTTCTCTGGGCAGCGTATTCTAAGGTTTGACACCTTTCTGTGAAGAAATTCTTCCTAATATCCAAAATGAATCTTCCCTGGCACAGCTAGAGGCCATTTCCTCTTGTCCTGTGGTAAGTTTCTCAGGAGAAGAGACAAATACTCACCTTTCTACAATCTCCTTTCAGCTACCTGTAGAGAGACATAAGGTCTCCTGTGACACTCCTTTTCTCCAGGCCAAACAACCCCAGCTCCCTCAGCGACTCCTCATAAGATTTGTGCTGCAGACCCTTCAACAGCTCCACAACCCTTCTCTCCAGCCCCTCAATGTGTTTCTTCTAGCAAGGGGCCCAGATATGTACAGATTTCAAGGTGCAGCATCACCAGTGCCCAGCTCAGATGGACAATAACTTTCCTAATCCTGTTGTCCATACTATTTCCAATACAAGGCAGGATGCCATTGGCCTCCTTAGCCTCTTGGGCACATTGCTGGCTCATGCTTGGCCAGTGTGGATCAGCACCCCCAAGTCCTTTTCCACTGGGCAGCTTTCCAGTCACTCCACCGGCAGCCTGTAGCGCTGCCTGGAGTTGTGACTCATGTGCAGAAGCCACTGAGTGTTCTTCTCTACCTGAAGGCAAATCTTCTCTGAGCAACTACACAGACACCACCATCTTGAAAGAGCAGAACAATGTGCTCATATCCACACTGATGTAAGGAAATACAAAACAAGTGCAGGAATACAAACTCTTAATTTTCCAGATAAGCTGCAAATTTCTACACTTCTTTCTCTGATTTTTGCACCATTAGGATGAAGTCTGGAGTTCCTACACATAGTGACAGACTTAGAAAAAAAAAATCTCCTTCTCTTAGGCAGCTTTTGGCCTGGCTAAGTTATGTTTGCTTCTCTGCTGATATTTGCTGACCTACATGAATGGCCAGATAGTCAACAGGTTTTTCTACATTTGTCCAGATATTTACAAAAGCCCTGACAGCCATTTTTCCTGTATTTATACAAGAAAGCTCATGTAACAGTCATAAAACTCACTTATATTTATACTTATGTATAAATGCACTCATTTTCTGCACACATGGTTGGTATTTATTAATACCTATTTATATTAAACTCAAAAAACTGTTTTGAAAGAACATTATTAGGGCTGCAATGGGAAGCACTCAAAAAGCTTTAACAGGAATTAAAATTGGCTTTAATACAACCTTTTTAGTAATATACGTTCTATTTAATTAAACGATCATTTAGTATTTTTTAAGTAGACTACTGTCTACAGCATAGAAGGAATGTTAATCATTTAAGGAATAGTTACTCAATAATGTGTTTCATGTTCTTGGAGAATATGGAGCAAAAACCTATTCGTTCATCATTTTTCCAGTTCTGAAGACACAATTCATTTCACAATAGATTTTTCTCCGGTATTTCTAATATTCCTTTTGTAAGCTAGACCCTGGTGTTCAAACATCACTCTCAGAAAACAGAGAATAATTAATGTATGATCTCTTGGGAAAATATTAGTTTTAGGATACTACCCAGAATCATAAACTATGGAAGAAATAGGGGACAAATCAAATTCTCCAGTCTGTGCAGAATCACCTTATCTTGGAGGCTCCAGCTCATCCAAACTTGGCTTTAACTTCTCACAGGTCTTCCTTGTCTGTACCAAATATTCACTCTTGCTCATAAATTAAGAACCAGGGGACATCTAACAAACCCATCACAATCTGAAACAGTCTCCAATCTCAGTTAAAACAACTCTAGTTTGGAAGGTTAAAACTACAGGTTTTTCCATTGCAAGGGTTGAATAATCTTAATGACAAATAATCATCTTTCATATCATTAGTGGGTATTCTTAACTATTGCTGGATTTGAACTGGCTACCTATAGATATATAACTACCTGTAGGTCTTGTGTATCATTTCTTACTATAGGAAACAATCATTCAGTGAAAGCCACCTTTGTTATGAAATGGGATTATCCTCAATCTTGTATAGTAGCCTAAAATCAGATCAATTCAGGAATGAATAAACTAAAACTCTATTATACAGGGAAGTGTATGAGTACCAACAAATGCTATGAACTGTGTTTAATTGTGTCAAACTTTCATTAAGACACACAACATAAAAAAATCTTACATACTTCAGAAATGCCCTTCCAATAATAAAAAGATATATATATCCTTCCTACTATAAAAGTATCAAGGCTGAGTCAGCATCTGTGTTTATGACAGATATGGTAAGGTCTTGTAGGAATGCTAAAAAAATTCTGAAAAAAAACCAAACAACTTAGAGGCTGGGGAATTTTTTATATTTAATCCCACTACAGTAATCAAGCTAAATGAATCTATAAATGTTGTAATTCCAGGACTAAACACAAACCTCTACAAAAGATTTAACACTTAAGTGAGACACAAGTAGAATGGCAATATACATTCAGTATTTGTCATGAAAAAATTAAGTTCTTGGCTAAAGGATCTCTAAGCTCTTGCCATCTTCACCTCCAAGAGTCTTGGGTAATTACAACAGTTTTCTCACAGTAAGCTCACCTGAGAACTCAGCTTCTTCCTAGGTATTTGTTTTCTCTAACAGAGAATAATTTGCTATAGATAGTGCTTTATATTTTATATTTCAAAAGAATACTTCATGCAGTTTAATATATGTTATGGGGTGAAACAAAGTTTCCTAATTTAAACATTTTACCTCCCTCTGTTTTGTTTTTCCCCCTCTTCTGGGGGGACGGAGATGGGGGTTTGGAGGGTTTTGGGGTTTTTTTAGGGGCTTTTCGGAGGAGGGAGGGAACAGGGGGGTGTTTTAAACCTTGTCTTTTGTATATTTATAAAAGCTAGATAGGCAACCTCCGGACATCGCAGTGCGGCATGGCTCTGGTTTCACGCATCCTGCAGGACCAGGGTGGGTGACCCTATCCCATTCCGTGGGCAGCGGGGGCACCCACCGCCCCCCAGCCAGTTCAACCCTGTGACTGCCGCGGGCACAGCCCCACTGGCTCGTGGTGGTGGCACGGCACCATGGGCATGGTGCTGCCCCAGGTGCTGGCGGTGGCAGAAAACTTCCGCCGAGCGGCTCGGCTGTTTCTGGTGCTGCGCACACGTGCAACGGGTTTCCTGCGTGTGCAAAACAGTGCTGAACAGAGTGCCGACAACCCGTGTGGCAGGGGAACCACCCCGCTGCGAGTGGCTGCCGCTGTCGCACAGGGTGAGGGCAGCCCTGTGCCTCCCATGGGTGACCCCATCCCCCCTCAGGCCCTGGCCATGAGGCATTTTGACAGGAAGCACCTCCATGTTGCCTCATGGCGAGATCTCACAGAGAGGTGGTTCCCGAGCGCCATTTTAGCCAATCCAGAGGCGACCTGCACCCAGAAGGGACTCCGAGACCGTGCAGGATTAGACTCCCTATAAAACAGTGATCTCGAAGGCCATCTTCCTCTTTCAGGGCTTGTTGGTCATTGGAGCTGCATCTGTACTTGTGTCTGCTCAGTGTTTTCCTGCGACACAAGAGGCAACACAGGGGCTCAGGAACACATCGTTTCACCAGCTGTGGTATTTCTCCCCTTGGGGTCCCCCTGGGTTTCCTTTAATTTTCCTGTTTTTCAGGAAACCTTGGCAAGGACCCAGTGCCATTCTATCCTTCCTCCCTCACACCAGCAGTCAGCCTCGGAGGAGCTGAGTTTGTCTGTCTTTGTGTTTTATTGTCAGGTTTCTTTGTGTGTAAAATAAAACTTGTTGGTTTGTTTTTGATTTTCTACTGTGTTTTCTTGTCGCCATTAAAGTCCCTAGTGTCCAAACCAGGACAATATATAATGACGCTATTTTTAAATCAGCTGTCCTTCAAGAGCAGAAGACCTCTGTCAAGCTTAAAAGCAACCTTTTATATTTTGCCATCTTTCTCATTTTTTAATTTGATCAGCTTCTCCTTGGATTTATGAAATCAGAACTCATAGTATTTCTTGTTTATGTCCCTGTTGGTGTTCACATATCAGGACTGCTTGGGTGAAAATGCTAGCAGTTTCTAGAAGCTTGTCTTGGAGACAGCATCACATTACTTCCTTTTTTAGAAGGACTGAATGGAGGCCTTGTCCACCAAATAGAAAATAAGTGGATAATTGGAAACAGATTGGTAAGGTACACTGTTTAAACACAGAAGAAGAAAGATAGTATGGGCATGGAGCAAGGGAGAGACACAGCTCACATGTGAGAAGTAAGAATTATACATATATATATGTATATATATACACATATACACACACACATAAATATAGTTAATGAGCCTAGACAGTGAAATCTGGATAAGAGATTTCAGATGAGACAAAATGATGGTGTTTCACCCTGTTGAAAGAACTGTCAAAAAGAACCCCAAGAGGCAGCAGGATAAACAAGGATTATACAAAAGATCCTTGCACCAAGGACATACCCTACCATTTAAGAAATGCAAGCAAAAATGAATGCTGTTAGGCATTCATAAGGCACAAACCCTTCAAATGCACTGTCTAATTGAGGCTCACTTAAAAATTATGAAAACCTATACCCCTCTTTTTAAGTCTTGTTTCATTCAAGTTAGGTTTCTTTATTTTTCTTTCCCACTTTCTGTTTATTGCCATTGCTCCCTCCTATGAGCTTCAACCACAACTCATCTGACTCACAGATGTGAAGTTTCAACTACCACTGATGCATTCTACACATACACAAAGAGGCATGAAAGATACTGCCACTGCATTTATACAAACACAGCTTGTCAGAGAAAAAGATGAGGCACAAGGTGCTTCTTTATCACTATGCTACTACCATGAAATTTGGAGCTGATGCAGTGCCACAGAGTTAGGTTGTGCAAGAAAAGCTTGCATTATGTATTGCTGTTTTCATCACTGCTTGCAGTACTTTTAACAGCAATCAGCCCAAGGATGGGAAAAGTACCACTAGATCCTGCTCCTACATTACCAAGGCATTCACTAACAGCTGCTATCAGAGGATACTGAAGTCAAACTGTGGACTTCCAACTCCTACACTCACAAACAGAAATTTGACAATTGGCATCATCTACCCTGTGTTTTTCCAGAACACAGGAATTGGGTATCCCACCCAATTACTGCCCCTCTGATGAGATCTGCATTAATATGGCAAGGTTCTTTCATCAAGTGGCTTCTCTTCTGCAACCTCATATAAGGCAAATCATCAACTCTTATAAAGCTTGACTTTTATGTCTTGTCACATCACATATGCACATAATTACGGAAGCATTTCAAATTTACTCCTATCCTGAGCTTTGCATTGTTAATTTAAAAAGGAATTAAGTATAAAACTCACTCACCCATTTATTCTAAAATCTGATGCCTCTTCATGTCTTATTTTTATTAAACTCTGGACAATATGCATCAGGAGTTGAGGATGAACTAGAAATTATGTGGTTTTCTTGGAATTTCAGTCAAATAAGACCAAACTCCTACCTGACTGTGAAGTTAGCAGCTCAACCTTACTAAGTAAAGCCGTCACTGTCTCCTATGTCATTAGGGTTCATCCTTCATGAAAATAAATTTTAAAAATCAATGTTTGGAATCTGATACATTTTTCAAACATAGTATTTTTATTTCCATTTCACAAAACAGTACTGCAGATTTTACTTGAAAAATCATTTCTGTGGGTATACATTCAGCTATAAAAATGCAATTTTTTTCAGAAAAAGTCTTTTTAAAAATGAGCGATGTAACTTGTAGACTGAACATGAACTAAATTTGGCATGACGCACAAAAGACTTGCAAGTGCTCAACTTTATAAAAGTTGGGAAGAAAACACATATTAAAAATTACAAAGACAGGAAATAAACTGGGAAACCAACATTTTTCTGCATTACATTCAGTCATCATTCATCAAGTAGGCTTCCTAACGAAGTTGTCTTGATTGCAACAGCTGCAAAAAGAATCCAAAGATGTTGTTCTTTCATCTGTATTTTTTTTTAATCTGTACTTTTATGCATGTTTGTTAACCCAGCTCCAATGATCCCCTTCAGCAGCTTCCTAGCCTTGCGAGGGAAGTAATGAAACAATACCAGAGATTAACCCATGGAGAGAAGCTTTAAGATATTACAGAAGTCAAAATGTTGTGATCTGCAACAGCACTTATCTTTGAAACTCTGCAATTCTTCATAACTAAGTCTTCATAACTAATATGTCTATCTACTAAATTCTGAAATTAATTGCTTTGATATGTTAGCAGTATATTTGCAATGAAATTAAAATACTTAAGAAATAAGTACTTACTCATATGTAAAGCATTCTATTTGATCTTGTAAAAGGCTGTGCAAAACAGCACTCTGTCTCAAAGATATGTTGCTACCCTGATGAAAAATGAAATGTAATGTTTAGACTCTTATGCCCACAACAATCTGTTAATTGGTTAGATGGGCTTATCAAGTTCTCAAATATAGACTCAACCATAAAATCATACCATTAGCTGCACTGTCCCCTCCAGCTGCACACATACTGGTTCATGCTTTGCTTCTTACCCAATTCTATAAGCAAACATAGAAAATAAGCACAATGTCCCTGAGTCGACGCAGAACTCCAAGAATGAACCAGGAGGAGAAGACTTCACTGGAATTTGGGGATCTCAAGCTGCCCACATGGCTTAGGTACAGCTTGCCTCCTGGCCACACAGAAGACCTCGATCTCTTGCTGGCAGACTATGGACATTCTTGAACAAGCTACTTTAGGTAACTGCAGTAAACCAGTTGTACCCGAGACCATGAACTCACACGTCAGGCCATGGACAGATTTTTCAGCTTATGAACAGCTGCTGTGGCTAAACTCCTCCCAGTTTCCAAAGTAGCTACTTCCCAAGTATATCAGGTCATGCATGAGAGCATGAACGTCAGATGTGTTTGACTAACATCAACATCCGTAATCCAGACTGACATAACTGCTATCAAGAGATATTTCCTGAAACAAAAAGACAAAAGGCACATCACATAATATTGTTTCATAGTTTGCTAAAAACAAAATAAGACTTTTTGATATTTTGGAAGGTCAGAGTTCAAAGCTAATTACAGATAAGGGAGCAATCACAGAACTTCTATTGATTCTGACAGAGCTATGACCATCACTGAAGTCAAAATAAAGACCATGTGGAGACAAAACCCCATAAAAAATCTAAACTGTAAGAATGACTGGCATTTAAGCTTGTGATGTTCTGTAATCCACCACACCTCAACCCTACAAATGCAGGTGAATGTGAAACCACAATAGGCAGGAAATAAACACTTTGTTTTGAAAACATTCAAAAATTTGCTAATTGCACACCCATCTGGCTCAGTAAGAAACTGCACTCATCAAATTTTCACTTGGACCATTTTCTGCCACTACTTTCCTTCTATGCTTGAAGCAAGATGAAGAATGAAGCAAGATGAAGCTGTCCTAATCCTGAAACACAGCATTAAATCTCTGCAGGCTTGCCTGGCTTTGCCACCCTAAGCAGAAAATGGCATGTTAAAAAAAAAAAAATGCCACTGGAAAAACAGCTATACTTCTGATATGATTTACAGAAGTATAAATTAAGGATGTCCACGATTCTATAGAAGAAATGTTGTTAAATGTGTACACATACATCAAAACCAAGAGGAACCCCAAAGGATGACTTCATATTCATAGGATCAGAGACAAGAAATAAGATCAAAAATCATTTCTCTAGTGTCTTCTGGTCCCAGCAATGAAGGTTCCAAAAGGTTTAAACCATAGACCCTGTAAGTTGGTAGCCGAAGAATTAAACAAGAAATCAACAAGAGATACAAGCAGACCACAGGAGATACACAGGGGCATAATGCATCAATAGTTGTTACTCATAAGCATGTTATAAGCATGTTATAAGCACTTAGGAAGGGGAAAAAAAGTCAACATAGCATTCAATTTCCTTATTTAGGCTTATAAAAAAACATCATTAACCAATTCAGACTAATTAAAGTCACATAAGAAAACATTCTTGACCTCTGCAGCACTACAGAGCAACATGTCTAGTTCTTTTGTGAAAATCACTCCTGGGCAATACTGCACTAGCACAATGCCCTGTGAACAAAACTCCCGAAGCTCAGTGACCTTCTAATGTATTTCCTTTTGTGCAGACCTCTCCCCCAGACCCTATAGCAGGACACAAGTTTAACTATTACAAAGAGCCCAACAAAGCAGAACTGCACAGATGGTAAAGAGTAGTATTACATTATTTGACTTCTTCCCCTTATATGAAAGAGAAGGCCCATGTGAAAACATCATATCCAGGCTGCCAAGACACATAAAACCTTTGCATAGTTCGGTAGACATGGCAAGTGTATTGTTGCACCCCTTGACTTGTGGCTGTATCACCCCATTTTAAATTAAAAAAAAAATTAAAAGTTTTAAAAGAAAAATAAAAAGTGTTTGGTTGTCAGGTTTTGGTTGTTTGGGGTTTTTTTGAGTCATCAAGGAAGTTCTGATACAAATTAAAAGTGCGTTTCCTACAGTACCAGATGACAGCTCATGTACTTTAAAATGTTGATGCAAGTTTTAGCAGAAATCCCACACTGGAAAGATATGCCTAACCAAACAGCAAAGGCTTATGAAACTAAAGCCTATTTCATCAATCCAGGGCAAACTCAGGTCACAGCAATAAGCATCACTGTACTAAGAAAACTGCAGTCATTTCCCCCAAGATCCTGGAAGCCAGCTGAGATCTACACTGACTTTGTGTATTTCTGTCTTTTGATCAAGTCCTCCTGCTTTCTTTTTTATACTCTCCCTTAGAGAAAAAGCAGTGGGATATGTTCCAAGAAATCCATGGAAAGGTCCTGAGAGAAGGAAAGAAGACCTACAATAGCATTCCCTTTGTAAATTGTTCAGCCAGTCTTTCAAGTCCTGTGCTTGCATGACTGTACTAACTCCAGACTGCCTGAGAGCATGAAGAACTGGAAGGAGAGCAGCAATGCTTCCATATGACAAACACAGCACGGTTCACAGTGCTATTTCCTCAACACAAGCTTAGACTATGAAACTTTAATGTAAAGTACAAAAGTAAATTAATATACTCACTAAGAGTAAAGAGAGCTTAAAAAGAGCACATACGAGCAGAAATCTGTGCTGTTAGGTTCGACTAAATCAATATGTCTTTCTCCCTCTCTGATCCTTATATACTTTTGATACATGGATATTCAAGGAGATTAATTTGGTTTGCACATGGTGTCAAAATAACAGGAACAAGAATCAGAATCACTGGACATTAAGAAAAAAAATCTCACCAGCTGATGTTTACAACACAGACATATATGATACTGCTCTTCATTCATCTCCACTAGCACACTCACCCATTGTTCTCCCTTCAAATCCATGAACAATAATAAGATTCTCCTCCACAACAAAGAAACGTAAAAATAGCTACTAGGATGTTTTCTGTGTTGCAGGAAGACAAAGAACACACACTCTGAAACCATTATCAGACTTCCAGAAATGTAATGCCAACTTACACAGAAAAAAANATGTTATAAGCATGTTATAAGCACTTAGGAAGGGGAAAAAAAGTCAACATAGCATTCAATTTCCTTATTTAGGCTTATAAAAAAACATCATTAACCAATTCAGACTAATTAAAGTCACATAAGAAAACATTCTTGACCTCTGCAGCACTACAGAGCAACATGTCTAGTTCTTTTGTGAAAATCACTCCTGGGCAATACTGCACTAGCACAATGCCCTGTGAACAAAACTCCCGAAGCTCAGTGACCTTCTAATGTATTTCCTTTTGTGCAGACCTCTCCCCCAGACCCTATAGCAGGACACAAGTTTAACTATTACAAAGAGCCCAACAAAGCAGAACTGCACAGATGGTAAAGAGTAGTATTACATTATTTGACTTCTTCCCCTTATATGAAAGAGAAGGCCCATGTGAAAACATCATATCCAGGCTGCCAAGACACATAAAACCTTTGCATAGTTCGGTAGACATGGCAAGTGTATTGTTGCACCCCTTGACTTGTGGCTGTATCACCCCATTTTAAATTAAAAAAAAAATTAAAAGTTTTAAAAGAAAAATAAAAAGTGTTTGGTTGTCAGGTTTTGGTTGTTTGGGGTTTTTTTGAGTCATCAAGGAAGTTCTGATACAAATTAAAAGTGCGTTTCCTACAGTACCAGATGACAGCTCATGTACTTTAAAATGTTGATGCAAGTTTTAGCAGAAATCCCACACTGGAAAGATATGCCTAACCAAACAGCAAAGGCTTATGAAACTAAAGCCTATTTCATCAATCCAGGGCAAACTCAGGTCACAGCAATAAGCATCACTGTACTAAGAAAACTGCAGTCATTTCCCCCAAGATCCTGGAAGCCAGCTGAGATCTACACTGACTTTGTGTATTTCTGTCTTTTGATCAAGTCCTCCTGCTTTCTTTTTTATACTCTCCCTTAGAGAAAAAGCAGTGGGATATGTTCCAAGAAATCCATGGAAAGGTCCTGAGAGAAGGAAAGAAGACCTACAATAGCATTCCCTTTGTAAATTGTTCAGCCAGTCTTTCAAGTCCTGTGCTTGCATGACTGTACTAACTCCAGACTGCCTGAGAGCATGAAGAACTGGAAGGAGAGCAGCAATGCTTCCATATGACAAACACAGCACGGTTCACAGTGCTATTTCCTCAACACAAGCTTAGNAAAATAAAGAAACCCAGCCAATTTAATTTCAAGACTTGGCCCAAAGAAAACACTTTAAAACAACTCCACAATAATTTGGAAATTTCATTGACTGCTTTTCTTGATTATCATGCAAACCCAAAGTAAACCCTTTCACTAAGTTGTACTATTTTGAATATATTTTGTGTCTCACTGTGATTATCTACAGTTCTAATCCACTTCATAAAGGCTTATCAGAAAAGCGTATTTTTCATTTACATAAAGAGAAGGCAGTTGATTGAACTGTCATGCTGACATGTGGAAAATCATCTTTAGCAGAAAAACAGGAAAAATATTAAAGACTGAC
>VYZS01027444.1:3553-13662 GCA_013400695.1 Neodrepanis coruscans | reverse complement strand
TGGTAAAACCACCACAAGAAGTTTTTGGAAAAGATTAATTATATTATTACTTTCTGATGTGTTAAATTTTCTTGCTGGGTTTTGAGACTTATCCAGATTAGGAGTGGGGGAATGGCAGGGATAAAAGGCTTTTATAAAAACTTCTGTGCTACTTAAATATGTAAGTACTTTATTTGACTCTTAGAAAGATACTAACTGAACTGCATGCAACCCCAGAAGGAATATAATACTACACAGTGGCAGTGGTTTCGTCAGAACCCAGCCTTAGACATAAAACTCTCCTTGTAATACTCCCCACTTACATCCTGTTCCGACTCTAAAAGCTAAATATTATATTCCTTTTAGCAAAACAACTTATAATTGAGACAAAAAGGATAACGTCAGCTTCTAATTTTGTACAATGATACATACGTGTGTGCAAATTTCTATGTTTGTTACGTACTGATACAGAAACTTGACAAAACATTCATTTTGTATATAGCACTTCTGAGCTGTGCTTGATGTAGTGTTGCATTTGGCTACAATTCAAGATGTGGCTTGGTATTTATATGCTTTTTTATACTGAAAAATGATTGCATGCTTTTAGATTTACAAAACTCTTGTCTTGCCAGGAAATTTTTGCCTGTAAAGCTATTTTAGGACTTTATCAGCTAAAAAGTTTAAAAGCTAAATTTTGTCCTCACACTGACTTAAATGGATGCTGCATATACATATTCACAGTCAAGCTTTGGCTTTAACTTTGATTTAATTGTTTAGCATGGTTACAAATACATACTTAAATATCCAGGGTGATTGATGAGAGTTTGTGAACTCCTAGCATTTCTCTGATGCTTGGAAAAAACTGTAAGTGTCTTCCTCTGATATACAAACAATAACTTAAATCTCCATGTGCTTTCTATTTGTCAAAGACACAAATGATTTAAAAGTTTTAATGAAAAACTGACTTAGAAAATTTTTACATAGCATATTTCCTTCTTTCACTTTTTCTTAGGAACCAGTTAAACAATTGAAACATTTCCAGAGTTCAGAATCAAACAGTTTTAGAATTGCACAGAAAATGTGAAATATACTTATTTTATTTACTTTTCCCGTCAGAGAATTTCTTGTAGCTCTTCTGTAAAATTTTGTGGAAAATATGTACTGTTTTCTAACTGATTTTGAGACCCAAGCCAGAACAGCAGACACTTGGTCAGTAGCTGCTCCTGGCAGCCACTACAAAGTTAGCAGCCCGTAGGAATCCCCCAGGAATCCAAGCTTTAACTTATGAAAACAAATATGTTTTCAACCCTAACCACTGCAGAAAACAATGAAAATATGAACTGGGAATAAATCAATGCATTGTTCCTTTACTGACTGTGCAGTCAGCTTGAAATAAAGCCTGGAGAGATAGGAGTGACTAGCTTACAGTAGACTACTAACTCAAAATCCTTAATATAATCATTCAAGTCTTAATATCAATTGAATCATAACCGTTTATCATTTTAGCAGCAGCATTCCACTAATGTGCATGCATTATGATTCTCAACCAGCTGTCAATCTTCTCTGTGTGAAGACTGCCAGAACCTCCCCCAAACCTGAAAAATATAACAAATTGAATTTTGTATCACTCAGAAGTCAAGTCACAGAGGCCTTGTTGCATAAACTGCTAATTAACACGGAACAAAAGGCTAGTCTCTGCCCTAAGGAACTTGCAGTTTAATTATGACTGGAGTCAGCATGTAAATACTAACAGAAAATAAATTAACATAAGGGTTCACTTAAGATGTCTCTAGGGAAGCAGGTTTAAGAGATTCTCATCTTCTTTCATGTCAGCTACTTCTTTTTAGGATTGAAGAAGTATTCTCATTTAAAATCACTGCCACCAGTTTTGGTGCAGGGTTGGGGTGGCTGTTAGCTTTCACTTCACTTTTCAGGTCTGGAGTGTGTGTCCAAACCCTTGCAAGGATCAGCAAACCTGACGGGATGGCAAACAGTATCCCACAAGCAGCTGGTGCTCCAGCCTGAGACTTGCTGGTGCAATGGAGTTAATACCTTTGGGATTGCACAGCTGCCAAAGAGCACAGCAACCCAGCAGGGTCACAGCCAGTAGCTCAATAAGCAGCAGCGGCAATATGCCGGCTCCAGGGAACAGTCTCAGCACCATTATGGTGTGCTTACATAATGAAATAGCCGCAGTGAAAGCACTAGTACTTTCTTGAAGCATAACAGGTAGTGAAGATGTCCTTATTTGGACACTAGGAGGCGCTACTGAGCAATGAGAGGCTTAATAGAAAAGACAACAACCAAAACAGTTAATTAACTAGGGGCTATACGAGCTGTAGAACTTCACTATATGCACAAACACAAAGAATGACCCGACAATAATACGCAAGAGAAAGTAATGAACTATGCTCCTCCAGACTGGCTGCTGGGCTGGTGGAGCAAGGGAAGGAAGAAAGGCTGCCCTGTGGACTGCACTGGTCCCACTCAGGAGCTGCTGGGAAAAAAAATAAAGTGAAAAAGAACCCCAGGGGACCCAAGGGGAGAGAGAGATACCACACTTGTGTCGCCTCCAGATGGTTCCCTGCTCTGGTGACGCCGCATTGCAAGGGACAAAACAGAAGGGAGCTGTGCCTCTCCTAGCACTGAGGGAGCCAAAAAGAGAAAGAGCTTCTTTGCCTAACACTTTTATAAGGTGCTAGTTCTCAGGTTCTTTTCCCATGTGTGTTGCCTTCCCATTGGGTAGCAGCACTGGTTGCCGCCCCCTTACGAGACTTCACTGTGAGGCAATATGGTGTCATTCCCACCAAAACGTCTCATGGTTGCACTTCACCAGGAAGACGGGCAACTGCTGCCACCCTGCCAGCACCATGGGGCACTCGGGGGCCTGGGGCTGCCAGTGGCACTGCGCTCTGCCGCGATGGGTCCACTCCACATGGTGGAGCCAGCCTGGGGACTGGCCATGCCCCGTGCACTGGCCACTACTACCGCAGGAGCCTAGAGGTGCCCCAGGGTGGCACCCGCAGGTGCCGCCCCAGGCCACAGCCTCAGGCAGCTGGCTCTGCGCCCGCCATTCCTGGTGAGGCAGTGGTGCCACCCTGCCTCCACCTTGGCCGTGGCCCCAACCCAGCAGAGGCCAGGGACCATGGTCTGAGTGGCATTGGCAGTGCTCCCAGTCCCACTCCACCCAGGCCGCTGGTGCCCCACGCCGTGGCAGTTGGGGAAGCCATGCACTCCGCTTCCTGTGGGGTTGCAGGGGAATGGGTGGGGGTGGCACCGCATGGCCCCGGCACACCTCCGCAAGGCATCAGGACTGGGGTGTCTGGCCGCATGGTGCTGAGGCTCAGCCGTTTTGCCTAGCTCTCTCTCAGGAAAAGCAAAAAAAGTTTTAAAAGACAAACCCCCTCCCTCCCTGCTACAAAGCCCTCTGGTTCTAACTCACAACAGAAGGTCAGAGTCTTTGACAAAAAAAGAGGTAGGACTAAGCGTTGCCTTACTATATGAGGCCAAGGAGAAAGAAAATTGGAACAGAAGGCAAAGCCTGGTCAGTTAGGTACTGGATGCATGTTAGCTACTGTCAGCACAATATCTTCTGAGTGTGAAGTTAAATGGGAAAGAGCTGAAATTATGGGTTTTTTTCCCTGAAGTTATAAACATGCAATATTTGTTGGCGCGCTTCAGTAAGAAGAAGCACGTGAAGTCAAACTGCAGAATTTCACATATTTTGCAGCAGAATAGAACAAATTCATCATCCTTATATATGGAACATTTCACATATATTATAATGTGCTGGCTGTGGGATAGGATACCTAGTTTGCTCTTTTATTGTCATACAGATAAAGGAGCAGCAATGCCTTTTCATTATAACATGCCTGATTTAAGGGATAGTTGTTATCACAGTGACATTTTCCTGTAGACTTTATGAATACAGTAGCTATTATAAAAGGTAAAAAGAACTCCTCTCTAAGTGTATTTTCTATACACACCAACTGGGCCTTGTTGAATCCCCCATGTAATTTTTATGCTTTGTTCAGCTTATAAAAAAACCTTTACAGACCATAACGAATTTGTGGCACATGGCAGCTATAAAATTGTTTGTAAGTTTTAAAGACAGAAGTTGAATTCCCTGGATTAAAATTAATTTTAAATGCTTTAATGGGGTGAGCTTCTTATTGAAGACTGATGTGCCAGAAGGCTTTATAAAATACCAATACTCTAAGATGCAGAGATATTCTCTGAGTCGAGTTGCTAAAGGATATCACACCCCAATGGCAATTACTGTTCTCCCTTTTGCAGTCCCATACAATGTCATAAAATGGACCCCAGACTTCCTCATTTAATTCCCTTGTTTCCTTTCATCTTGGACGCAGAGCAAAAGAAATGCATTTAGCTCACCCTTGTAAAATAGCACTCATTTTCTTACTGTTAAGCCATTGAAATATCACACATGACAGAGAATATTTAGAGAACTTCAGGAATGGGAGGCTTGTAAGTAGCCTTATCCTGGGGATATTTATTAGCACAAAGCTTCGGTGGCATCATGCTTGAATGGTATTGAAGAGAGAAGACAAGTTTGGGCTGGTGGATGTGAGTGTGTGCAAACCCTTTCCAGTTCAGAAGGATGACTTGTCTCCTAGTCTGGCTACCTCAGGATCATACAATAGATTTGCAAGTGGAATATTTACATAATTTTTATTAGACTGCTTTGAATGAAGAGAGATGTTAATGCAGTTTTGTAGCACATTTATCTTATTACAACTTCAACTTGCCAGATAGTAAAGGTTCTGGAGTGCAGTACGATCTTGGACATATTGCTTCATGGAATGGACAAATTGCATGGTTTTGATTCAGTTCAGCTGCACATTAGGAAGGGTGGAACTAATAGAAATCCTGCCATCCTCAGGATGGCATAGTCAGAGAACCCCTGATGAAGATGATAAACTGGTGTGAAATGTTTAGCATTGTTATACAATTCAAAATTCATGTAAGATGTTGAAACTTTTCACTAAATAACGAAATATCTCAGGAATCCTAGGCAACCTCAATGACAAAGTGCCAACATCAGCTATGTGATGTCTCCACAGCCACGCAGCATAAGAAGAAACAGGAATGATATAAGAGAGGTAGGGAGAAGATGAGAAAGAAGAAATGGTCAGAGAAAGAAAATAAAAATTAGGAATAGGTGGAATCTCTGTTTTGCTTCATTCTGTTCAGATATAAGCCAAAGTTGCAGGGCAGGGCAGTGCAGCTCCAGCTCAAGCAGCTGACATCAGATTGCTGCAAAGCAGTTGGCACTGCACAACCCTTTCACCTTGCTGTGACCTCTGTTCAGAGGCAGAAAACCTAGAGAGAATTATTCTGCATCTGTTAATCAGTGTCACCAGTAAGCTTCCTTTGCTGGCCTGTGCTCACCTGCCAGTCAATCCCCAATGTAGAGGGCCAATGGGACTATCGCATCTGCCATCACCTGCCCATTCGCCTTGTTCTCTCTACAGAACTGTAGCAGGGCCTGAAAAATGCTGCCTTGATGAATCAATAATTTTCTCCTAGTTTGTTTTTTTTCCCAGTGGTAAGCAGGCATTTTGGTCTTCTCACCGTGCCTAGGGTGTCAGCTTTTCCCAAGGAACTGTCTGCCACCTCTATGTAGGTCTGCCCTTGTATTAAGCAAGCAGAAAGAAATACGGGTTCCTCTGATCCCTAGGTAGCAGGATATCAGATTTTCCTGCAGAAAAAAAAAAAGAAAGACATTTTTGTTAAGATGCACATTTTCACACCTCGGACAATAAGACTTTGTCTTTTAAAAGATATGAAATATTTTTCAATATTTGCTCATAATGAGCTGTGGACTAAAAGACAGGTTAAAGAAATCACTCTTTTTACCCATTTGGCCTAGCAACAACAATAACAAAAAAAAAACACAAAGAAGGGGAAGAGTACACACACAGCAATGAAGATGCAGGCTTTTAAAATCTGTAATCACTCTGTTTTGCACAGAATGAATGAGTCAGAAGCTCAATGAGATGCAGAAAAGAATTTCAGGGGGAGCACGACAACAGTCCTCCTCCATAATTGGATAATTTCATTAATGCCTGGGAAAATAAAACCTCCATATTCTAAGACTGAATATTTGCTTTTATATTCCTTCCTATACAAATTCATGTCTGTTCCCTAGCACATACTGCTGCTAGACTACAAGGTGATTTTGTTGTAAAGAGAATTCAAAGGTAAAAATATTAAAAGAAGAGAAAACTGAAACCTCCAATGATTAGGTCACCACTCTCTCTCTGTTAGCTGCAGAGGGGAGTGGTGAAGAGCCCACTTTCAAGGCTGTCACTGCCAGACTGCTAGAGATTACTGTTTTAAGGACCGGACTGCTGAGCTGTTTGGATAGTCAGGCCCTGATCCACATCCATAAAAATGAACCAGGTTAGAGCTGAAACAGGGTAAAAAGAGCTATCACAGACGAATCTTTGCAGGGGACAGGGGTGGGGTTGGCCATGCACTCCCACTTGAGGCATTTCTGCTGTCAGCAGAGGGCATGTGGTTGGCCTCTTAGAGCTGAAATCTGTGGCAACCTAGCAATCTTTAGAGTGAAGGTTTCTATTCCTGAACTTACACTGTTCTGAGCCTGTTGATACCTAACAAGCTTTACCCTGGGGGTGTAAGAGAGGAACATATGAAATTAATTCCTCTTGGTGATATTTGCATAAGAGTAGTTGTACAGAACATAAATATGTATTTTGGGGAAGGCTCAGTCATGAATATATGACTGCTAATCGTTAACCTAGTTGGTGAAAACAGAAATTGTAATTCTCAGTCTAACATTAGTGTGGTAAACTAGAAACAGAACTCTAGCTAAAATATAACTGCAGTGAAAATGTAATTCTGCATTTCACCATAACTAAAACAAGAACTGATATCTAGAACCATCTTTTGAGGAACTCATTTTGCAGCTGAAACAGCTGAGAAGCTTCTCTAGGAATTATTATATGTTGATTTACACACTATTTGCACTTAATATTGCATTCAGAGCCTAATTGTGCTTAGGGACATTCAGATGCTCAAGCCCAAAAAGAGTACTTGTAAGGGGGCATAGGTCCTTCATCCTGAATCTCTACATGTCAAGCACAGCTTTACATGTATTGCTGTTAGAAGAAGGGCCAAAAGGTACATTGGGCAAACCTTGTAAGAACATGTAATATCTTTATTCAACCAGCCAACAAAAAACAATCAGTCTTTTGGATAAGCATACCTTCTTCAGGCCTGAAATCAAAACTTTTTTATTCTCTTCATTAAATGTTACCTCAGGGTTGGATAGGTGTGGGAAGTTGTTTCTGCCATAGGTAAGAATGAAAGACAACTGATTAAGCACTCATGAGTTTACAGTAAGAATCCCTGCAGAAGTGGGTAGGAGGAGATGTGAGGTGATTCCTGGGGATGTGCCTCTTCTCTTCTGTACGTGTTTCTCCCAAGAAGAAAAGTACGTGCATTTATATGTATATATAAATTGTAATTACGTTATATACTTGGCATCTTTGAGGGTGACTTTCCTTTGCTTCTCAGAGCAAAAGTGAGGTATTACTAATCCTATGGCATAAAGCAAACATTAACTTATTTAATATAGTATTTAATATAGACTTACTGAAGTGAAACACAGGGGTCTATCATACAGGATCATGAAGTCTTACTGAGTCCAGCATGTGATTCCCACTTTCACCACCACTAAGGCCCTATCCCGTGAATTTATGCACATTCTCTCTTCTATCCATATTAACTTGTCAGCCTCTTCTATGATCAACTGGACAATTGTACTAGAAACAGAAAGGAACTCAAATATATGTTGAAGAAAGTCAAATCCTCCCAGTGTCATATCAAGACTTCTCCCTTCCCACAAAACATATATATGGGATATCTTCCAGTTTTGTATGTCAAATGTGAAGGGGAAGTTCCTTTCTTAGGAACAGATAAGCAGCACCTTGTACAGTCAGGCAGAACAGACTTAAATCCAGCTGAAAGACGGTAAAAGCTACACCAGGGATAGGTGTGCTTAAAAGTTATGCATACACTAAATGTCCTTCCTTCAATATATACTTTTGGTCAGTGGCAGCTGTAATACTAAGATAATGCCCAACAAAGCAAAAGCAAAACCAAAGCTATGTGAACTGACAGGTTTCTCAGGGGCTTTCTTGCAGAAACAGGATCTGGTAGTACTGATCTATTTTGCAGCTGGGTGTGAGACAGTCAGAAAGTGAGTACAATGCCAGAAGGAAAAGAGAAATCCAAAAGTGTATGTTGTTTTCAGGCAGTGCTTTTTTGGGCAAACAATGTTTTTCAGCAGGGAAGTACTAACCAAAAGGACTGTCTGAATTCCTGAAAATAGAAGCTACCTCCTCCTTAGTATTACACGTTCAGGAGAACAGAACTTTGACTTTTTTTCAGTTTTCTAGTGTTAAATATTTAAAGATGGTTCCAAAGAAATTCTCTATCCACAGCTAGCTACTTCTAAGATAAAACTGTTCTGGGAGTTTTAAGTATTACTGTTGGGAGCTTGAATCAAGAGGCAAAACTGGGCTTCCACAGCAAACAGAAGCATTTCACAGGAAACTGAAGATGCATTTGCTCAACCTGTTTTGCTTTAGCAAGTTTGCAGGGAGCATGCAACAGAGCCACCTTGGTTATTCAAACCCTTGTAGGGCACACAGCTGGCATGACAGCTTTTCTTTCACCAAATTACTTTTGAGACAGGACCAAGAAGATGAAACTGCATTTTTTTATTAAGAAATTGTGTAAGTATACGGACATGATGAACAAAGTAACCAGACATGAAAGAGTTTATATTTACACAATATGTACAGTAATTAAAAAAAAGTTGTGTAAGGAGGGACATACCTCTCTTCAACCTACTAGAAAACAGTGCATCCTGAATTACCTCTCCCTCTGCTTTTATGGAGACCTTCTTGTTTACCACCAGCTCCTTTATCAGAATTGCCAGCAGAGCTGAGCCATATAAAACTGTTGTTGAAAAAAAATGAAGACATCGTACATTGCAAATGGTATGGGGCCTTGAGAACAGACAAGTTTTCTATCAAATTAAAAAATAACATGGCATATGTATATGGATGGAAATGCAGACTTGGCTGGAGGAAGAACTTGGAAATTTCCATGGGAACTTTACCCCAAAACCTGCTAACTTCCCCAGAAGGCAGTGTTGCCTTCAGTATTGCAGAACCCAGGGGCAAGGCAGAGCCCCACAGCTGGCACAGCATGAGGGGAACAAGGGTCAGCTGTTCTGATGGAATAGCATCATGAAGGATTAATCTGCAGCAAGGCAGCAAATTGCACTTTATCTGACCAGACAGCTTTGTTTCTGAGGAAGAACTGGCTCTCATCAGGAAAGGTGGAACTCATGGGGTTGGAGAGATTTTTCAGCATTTAAGACAAAGGGAGGTGACCAGATTTGAAAAGCATGTCATATTTTAACCAGTGAGAGGATGAAGGAATGGCATGAAAGCACCATGTTTATGAAGGAGATAACCTTATACACAGAGATAAAATCTCATATAATTAATGTTAATACGGCCAGACCTTTATGAAGGCATGAAAAGGCATGAAAAGAACTTGAGAAATTATCTCTCTCTACACCTTTTGTTGCGAAACCATATAAATATAGACTAATTTGCCCAATGTTAATATGCAGCTGAACTCTATTGAGTTGCTGCTGCCCTCTTCCTTGTCTTCTGGACCTTTCCCTCTTCCTTTTGGTTCTCTTGGCTCAGTGGAAGATCATTAGCCTACATTTGGGTAAAGAGAAGTCATGAGAATAGAGTAGATAAGCAAATGACATGTTAAAGGAAATTGAAAAAGTATGCTTAAAAGATAAATGCTAATATGACATTTTACATAGTTAAAAGAAAGACTATTTTAGAAAATAACCAAGGCTTTTGATAAAAATTGTGATTCTCTTCCTCATTGTGAGTGGTTTCTTATTCAATGAGACCAGTCAGACTCCTAACTGATCATGAGGGTATCTTTAAGTCTATTGTAACTCGAGCAATAGGAACAGGCTTGAGTCTTGTTGAAAATGGTGATGACAAAATAAACTTCGGGACACTTGAAAGAATTCATTTCAG
>VYZS01027441.1:0-19748 GCA_013400695.1 Neodrepanis coruscans | reverse complement strand
TAATATTGTCCCAAACCAGGGCAAACAGGCAAAGAATCTTTAGAAATCATTTAAGTTAGGGCAATGGATAAGAACTTTTTTCTGATGATAAGGTTTTGACCTCCAAGTTTCTCACAGACTCTTTGTCAATAACTGCTATTCAAAAATGGCAGTGCTACCTGTTGCTTGATGCCAACAACATAACAAGGCGCATTGTTAAGAAATATATTACACAAAAAAAAATATAGCAAAGAACTTCAATTTCAAATGGAGACATAATATTATCCTTCCCTTCTCACACATTTTTGATTATACCAGCATACAATACAAGGCAATTTTGGTTTTAGTAAGCAAACGTTTAGAGCTATATGCTCATTTGGGGTAAATTTGAATAGCATTAATGGAAGTATACAAATGGGATAAAACTCTACAGATCACAGTGAGATTATCATATTTGTGCTTTACACAAAGATATGGAGAACTAGTGTTTGAAGATTAACTAATGATACAAACAGATCATGCTGGATTGTAGGAGAGGAGAGGAGAGGAGAGGAGAAGAGAGGAGAGGAGAGGAGAAGAGAGGAGAGGAGAGAAAATAGAATATTTTGGTTGAGAGAGACCCGTAACGGTCATCTAGTCCAACTGCAGTGGGAAACCAAGACATATGGCAAGCCCAGTGTCATTGACATAAACATAAATGAAGATTATAGCCCAGTATTACTTAGGACTTCTAAGTATCTAAGATGGAAGAAAAGTTCACTCTAAAAATTTAAGTAATACATAAATAATAAAGTAATTATAGTAAAGAGTAAACATTGTTTATAAAGTTAAGTCAGCATAACTGTGGATCCCGGTGATTACTAAATTAAAAAAGAAAATGTTGTTATATAAAATAAAAACAATTGTATTCCTTCTCCAAATGATGCCTTAAGGGGTATGCTTAATATTTGAGAGTTCACTATAGCTGTGTGGTTGAGTAACTTAGAATATTAAGGGTAGAAAACGGCCTGTCCTTCACATGTTTTCATTCTTCTGTATAGATAAAGAGGTAGTTAAATCAAAACATAAGAGTTAGATTTCCAAGCCCAGTAGGGGCTGGACTGGGGTGGGGATAGGCAATAAGGGACCATTCTGTTGGATGTTTTAGGGGGCATAATAGTAAGATAGAGTTTAGTTGGCTAAGGTATAAGGGGTGGGCACTGGAAGTTATAAAAATGGAGAGATTGTTATGAATTTCCTCTTTGGACCATCGGAGATCACTAGTAAAGCTGCTCTCTCCCTGCACTGTGAGTCTGTCTCACTTCTTATCTCGGCCCTGCCGGGCCTTGAAGGCAACACAAACACATTGAAAACTGGAAGAAACTGTGTTTTCCTTAATCTCTCTTCGTTGGAATATATTTACAAACAAAATTGTTTGATTTCTTTCCTTTTTTTTTCCCTTACCATAGAATCATAGAAATATAGAATAGTTTGGGTTGGAAGGGAATATTTAGACAATTCCAACCCCCTGCAATGAGCATGGACACATTCCACTTGATAAGGCTGCTCAGAGCCCCATTTGTCGATGTTTGAAATCAGGATAATACATGGCAATTACTTCTTGCAAAACCCAGTAAGTTACTTACTGACTAGATGTCCAGTAGAATGGTAAAGAAAAAAAGTAAAATCCCATGCAATTCATCTTGTAAGTTCACTGCTGAAGAATCCTGTAGTGCTAGTAACCAATCTATATTGCAGAGTTAGTCAGCAATTCAGAGAGATTTGTTCTGCAGTCAGTTCGATCAGAAATTCTACCATGGAGTAAGAAAAATGAAGGAAATTGCATCTCCTTTAATTTTCTGATCAACAAACATTTCAGCATATTTACTTAAATCATAATTAAACTTTCCAGACACCAGACATTCTATTTTTAATGCTGTTTTTATAAGCACCAAAATTATTCCTTCTTTATAAAACTACCTACTTGAAACTATGTTTGTTTTCAAGATAACCGGAGGCAGAATCAACTTCTTATATGCATCTTTTTGAAATGGAGGGGACACACACCTTGGACTCCTTGATTGTCTATATTTAGATCTACTAATGTGCATGGAAATCTGGCCTTCAGGAGTATGTTAGTTTATTTTAGCTGAGCATTGTCAAATACTAAAAAATTCAATTGTAAGGTAAAAATCTTGAGTTATCTATGTGTAGATGTCTTCCAGTGAGCTTAGGTTTTGAAGTCTCCTTATACTCTTACTTATCCTCTAGTTAATGTAATTAAGAGTCTTCAGAGAAACTATTCCACTCTAGATTATATACGTATTGGCTGGCCAGCTGTATTGCTTTCCAATATTCACTGACAGCAATGACAGATTTGTCGCCTAGGACACATAAAGACACCTACAGATAAATATAAATGTAGATGCTTTAATCTAGAATTGAATTTGTACTTGCAATTTAACATGATTTCAAGTAGATTGTGACTAAAATAAAATAGTCTTCCTGATTAACTCCATGTGGCAATTCTTTTATTTTGTCATCAGGTCTTTAGTTTAAGATTAGTTCGATTCCTGTACAAAGGGAAAAAAAATAATTCTTCAAAAGGTTCATCGTCACTTTAATTGAGCTGTCGAGCTAGCAGAAACATTCATGAACATTTATCCTTGTTCTTTTGTCTGGAAACTAGAGACAAAGATTAAGGAAATAATAAATTAATGCTACAAAGAGAATGGAAAATGTAGTTTCAAACTCCTCTAGAGTGGGATTTTGCCTCTGAAGATGTCATAAAAGTCTGGCAAACAACCTGGATATAATTTCCTCTAATTTTAGATACTCATGCTAAGTTCACTGTGTCAGAACTGGAGAGACATAGTCATTTTTGGGGTGCAACTTATTTGAACGTATTAGACATCTGCATTAGGTGGAAAAGAATTGTTGCTTGAAAAACTTACCGTACTGATTATGGTGGGGTTTTGATTCAAGTAAATAATTCAGATGTAGACAACCGTATCTGATCAGGGGTCTCTCTGACTCAGTACTGAATGCCAAGGAAGTGAGTTGGGGGAGAAAAGGATTACTTTAGGGACTCAAGAAATACTTTACGAAATTAGGAAGTTAGGCTAAGCAGAGAATTTAGAGGAATTTTATGCCCTAGTGAAGCAAAAGCTAACATAAGCAAAATGCCTGTAGAAGCTAGAGTGCAATATAAGATAAGGTAACACAGAAAGCAAAGGCAGGCATTACACAGAGTTAAAAGACAGTAATTAGGACAATATGGGGTCCTTCTCTCAGAACCCCAAGGACCCAGGGTGAAAAACGTGTTTTCTTGTGGTTTGGCTCGTATGCAACAGCTCAGCTTCTCAGTGAAGTGTGAAGAGGAAGATGTCTTTCTTCATCTTCATACCCACCACCCCAAATTTCTGGGACCCCCGAGATGGGCAGGATGGGGCGGTGTATTTGGAGTGTATTTATGACTCATCTCCCATACACCCGAGTTTTGAGATCACATTCTGCATGTCAGAAGCATGGCGAGTCTGTGCTAAAGAAAGGAAAAAGAACTGCTAGACTGACTGTCAGAAAATTTCGCTTCAATTAAAAATCAGGCACACATATTCCAGCTTTAACAAAAATAACCCCCTCCCCCCGCAAAAAAAAAAAAAAACAACAATCAAACCAAACCAAATAAAACAAAACAAAACCACAGCAACTATCCCTTCCCTCCTCCTCCTCAAAAAAAAAAAATTAACACCAAGAAAACAGAACACATATACACACGACAACAGCAACACCACCACCAGAAAACTCTTCCAGGACAATGTTTTCTGTGCAAGCAGAGCCTCTATCAGATTTTATTTTACACTCTAAAATCCTGTACTATCATAGTGCAGACATGTTCCTCACAGATTTTCAAATGCAGAGAGTCTTCACAATTATCTTCTTCTAAGACAAATTCTGGTACTTTTACTTCCAGTATTTTTCTTCCAGTTCTTCTGGACCTTTTATATAGCCTAATACATATTTATAACATGTTCCCTACAGCCATATCACAGAGTGAAAATAAAGTAAAAAGATCATCAAAGGACTATCAGTTACCTCAATCACATATGATATTTCTGCATGTTTAGAAAAGAAGATGCCTGAGAGAAGAAAATGTTAAATTTTTAATTTTTTTGGCTTGTAGTCCATGTTACAAAGAAATTGCTTTATTTTTCCCTATTTAAATAGTAAGTTGTCTCATGATCTCCATTTTCCCTGTCACATTGCTGGTGGTACCTTTCTTCACATTCCTGCAGACTACTCTGCATTCAGAGACAGTGGACAAGATACCTTATAATACAGTAGATCTTACTGTATGTTTGCATAAGTAAACATACCTCTTTCGAGTAAAAAGCTGTTTTTATACATTGCATGTAATTATTTTTAACAAATAACATGCTTTTTCACTGTCAATATTATTCATGCATGGCCATCACAGAAGGACTAACAGGAGAGTCACTCTTGATAGAAGAAGGCTGCTGGCATCCCATAGGCAGCTAATAACCAAAATATTCAAAAGCAGAGTTCACAGCAATCTTGAGACTCAAATTACATGTTCCATGTGATAGCATAGAATAGAACTACTCGCACATGAATTCTAGAGTAACAGAGACTTCCAGGTAAGTACCAGAAAGGGTCAATGAGACATTCAGGTAGGAAGTTAAAGAGGTGGATGCTCAACCAATTCTTATGTCTATGGCCAAGAAAGAAAGTTGTAGGCAGGAAGATAAAGTTTGCAAGTCATATTGGTCAGCCTGGTGACAAGATTTGGCCCCAGCTACAGTAGCTGCACGATTTCACAGAGCATGTTCTAATATCTGTCTGTAGAGCAAAGCAGAGTGATTGACATGAACAAGCTCTAATCACTTTAACACCATCCTCTGCAAGTGTTAATCTGTCCTGATTGTCCTACCAGGATAGTCACAGTGGGATGTTACTTACATATATCCTCAGCCTTTGGGTCACCAAGAGGTGTATCTGACTCATTGCTGATCTTTTAAAGAGTTTTTTAATCAACTAAAAGCATGGGAGTCCAAAACACTCAGTTAATCCTCTCAAGCCAGTCTGAAAATCCCAAGGATAAAAAGACCTTCAGCTTTGTTTTGCTCATTCTGTTGTTTTCAACTTTTAGATTCCCTTGGGGTTTTAATTCTTTCTCTCTCTTGTGCATTTTTCACCATAAACCAAGCACTATATTCAAATTTTAGAAGCTAGAAGCAGCTTTATAATGACCTATTGAGAATTAAATGAATAAGATTTACAATAGCTTTAAATTGATTTTGCTTGTTGTAGGGTGTAAACTGCATTACAGAGGGGGGATTTGTTCGCTGTTTGCTTGCAACAAAACGATACAAAATTTTGTCCTATATTTTCTTTGTATTAATTGGGGATTTAACTGTTGCTTCCTTTGCTTACAGTGATGTACATCGAAGCCCTTGAAATCCATTTTAATTGTGCTGAGTGGATTTGGTCAATTACACTAGTCATCTTTCTATTAATAAGTATGTGAAAGGAAGACAGTTCTGTATATAAATTAATAGAGCTAATCAGTTGTCCTCCTTTTGTAATACACAACAGCATTTGGCAGTTCTTCAATAGGAAGCAAAAGTTTTGTGGCATATGTCCAGGATCCTGTTTTTGCAGCTCACATGCAGAGAAGGAATTTAAGTTATCTCCACTTCCTGTTAAAATGTCCAGAATTTATCTGGTCACCACCTCAATGTCAGCTCATCAGGGCTTTTTATTGGAAGAAGTCTTGGAGTCAGAATTGCAGTGGCTATGCAGTTCTAAAGCCCATCAAGAGAATTTTTTTTTTTTGTTACATTGGACTTACAAGGCCTAGTTATGATAAGATCCTATAGCTTGGTGCTGATACACATATAAAAAGACAATTTCTGCCCATGTCTACGAAAAGACAACAAAAAAATCCAAAAAAAAGACAATATAAGAAAACAGGGATTATCTTAATCAATGTAAGTGGGTTTCATCACATGAATTTACTACTACTACTACTTGTGCAACTATTTTGCTTTTGTCACACAAAGAGCAGTTTTAGAAGAGGTATGTTGTCGTTTATTAAATGACAAAGAAGTAGTTTGTCTGGGATAGATTTGAACTTGACTGGACACCAGGTGTCCACTAAAGCCACTCTATCTCATCCCTCTTCAGCTGCACAGGGGAGAGAAAATATAACAAAATTTTCAACATAAGGACAGGGAGACAACACTCATCAATTACCATCACAAGAAAAACAGACTCAATCTGAGGAAAACAGTTTAATTTATTGCCAATCAGAACAGGATAGTGAGAAATGAAACCAAACCTTAGAACACCTTCCCCTCACCCCTTCCATCTTCCTAGACTCAGCTTGACTCATGACTTCCTCTACCTCTTCCCCACCAGCAGCAGAGGAGGATGAGAAATGAGTGATGTCAGTTCAGCACATGTTATTTCTGCTACTCCATCTTCCTTGGGCGGCTCCTCACGCCTTCCCTTGCTCCAGCATGGAGTCCCTCCCATGGGAAATCATCCTCCACAAATTCCTCCAACAGAGGTCCTTCCAACAGGCTACTGTTCTTCACAAACTGCTCCAGCATGGACTTTCATGGGCTGCAGAGGGACAATCTGTCACACCATGGCCTTCACCATGAACCATGAATCTCTTTCAGGCTTCTGGAGCACTTCCTCCCACTCCTTCTTCACTGACCTTTTTGTCAGCAGAGTTGTACCTCGTGCCTTTCTTTGTCTGTAGAGATTTTGCACATTTTTTTGCCCCTCCTTAAAGACATTATCCCAGAGGTCCTACTGCCATCACTGATGGGCTTGGCCTTGATCAGTGGCAGAGCCATCTTGGAGTCAGTTGGTATTGGCTGTTGGACACAGGAGAAGGTTCTAGCAGCTTCTCACAGCAGCCACCCCTGTAGCCTCCCTGCTACCAAAATCTTGCTACATAAATCAAATACATAGTCACAACAAAATATTTTGTTAAATGTTTCTGAGACTCTCTTATAAATTTGGTAATCACGGTGGGACAAAATACATTGCTATTTTCCATGAAGTGAACAGATCAGTGATTAAAGTAAGGAAGACAGGCAAACTGAGGACTGGAGTCACTATTTAGGTATGGAAGGAAATATGATAGGTGAAAAGAGAAAAACTCAGCATTTTAAGATATGTGTCAATTAATACAATGAGAGCATAATCCATCTAGAGTGTTTTTAGAAATCTTCTCTTTCATCTCTGAGTGGACATTCCCCAGAGTCTAGAGGTGTAACAGAAACATCAGTGGTTCTGGGCCTTCCTTTCCCTTCTCAACTCAAGTTCCCTTCCTATACCTTCTCAGGATGGGATTTCATTGTCTAAACGTAAGCATTTATAGGCAGTTTTGGGGTCCTGATATTTTCAGGACACCAACATGACAACTAATAAAAGACTTATAAGACACTTGTACTGCTCTGTAGAGACAGTTCCAGGCTCGGCAGGACACCTAATTAAGCACCTATGCTTACACATATTCTCCCCTTCTTTACAGTCATACAGACTGTGCGACAGTAATGTCCAATTTTTTCCATTGACTGCAGAGGGAAGCATGAGATTGAGTTGAGATGGAAACAATTTCTTCAGATTCTGGTCAGGTTGATTCTACATACAGAAAAGTAGAACATACTTACTTGAAAATTTGGTTGTGGGACAGCATAGGGCATGATATTTGTGGCTGCAATACTATGATGCCAAAATGAGTTTAAGTCAAAATTTCTGAAACAGAGGAAAATCAGAACTCACATAACCAAGAACTAAAGTGTAGAGATGTATGGGAGTTAAGTCATAATTTAATTTATGAGTTAAATGCCACATTGGATTTTCAGACACCCTCCAGTGCTGACATGGCTTCCTGCTAATGTTAATTATTTCTGCAAGAAAGAAGATGAACAGATTGTAAAAACTGTGTCTCTGTAATTTTCAGGGTAACTCAAAGCATCTGTGTATTGTTGAGAGTCTATATCTTATCTTCTATTGACATGTAATGAATGTGAAAGAATGTCATCTGCATTCAGCCAGCAAACAGTGAATTGGGGAAGACAGGCTTTGCTCTCTTTATAAGCTCACAGATTGCTTTTTCCTATATCATCTCCTATGATGGTCTTCACTGACTTGCAATTCCTCCATTTCAATTCTAACCAGTCCTCATTTCTAGTCAGATTCACTGAGGTGCTGAGTATGCACAACTTCTGCTAATGTCCACCAAGGCACATGTGCTTAGTCAGTCAACCTCAGTTGTGGAATTTGTTCACTTCCTGTAATGTATTGTAATTCTGTAACTCCAATTTCAGAGGCAGCTAAACTTCATCAGAGTTAATCAAATCAGGGAATTTGCACAATAATATGCAAAACCTATCAGGTAAGTCTAATTATTTTCTAAGTCAATACAAACTGCTACCCACCCCATTCTTTATTTTCATTAGCTTCAAAAGAGTTTTATTTAAAAACTTGATGTTTGGGACAAGTGCTTGACAGATAACTCACTATTTTGATTTCTTAACAAGGCAAATTTTATATAAACCATATCAATGTTATGCATAAACTTATGCTATGAAACAAAAGGAAACTACTATGGGAGTAGGTTTGCTGCAGGAGACCTGATTCTGTTAGAATTTTGTCAGACTATAAAAATTAAAAACCATAGTAAATCCAAACTTGAAAAAGCAGTAGATTCCTGAAGTGGAGAAACAAAATAATAATGAAATATTTCCAGAGCACAGTTTCCAGCAACCTTGGTTTATTTGATGATATCAATGAGGAGCTACAGTGCCCAGAAAAAAAAGGCAGTCAGTTACACCAACATATACAGGAATTCTGATCAGTGACAGCAAGCACCAACTGAGTTAACACATAATTATAAAGATAATACTATTGAACTCAGTCAAGCCTGATAACGAGTTGGAATTCTGTTCAGGTCATTAAGACAGACTTTAGGATCATCTTCACTCAATTTCCCCTTCCTGTTACTGTGATTGATTTTACTGAAGTTAAACTACTGTAAAACTAAGCTCATTCAGAGCAACTTAGACCTCAGTATCATTGTTCCTCCTTGCAATAACTGTTTCCAAGATTGTTCTTGTCATTGTAGTAGATGATCTGCAAAGAAGAACAAGGAGGAAAAAAAAAAAAAAAAAAAAGTTGTGTCCTTTCCTGTTACTTTATAAGGCATGATGGTAGCTTCATAAAATTTTATTGTATTACTATACTAAGACTATAATACTATTCTCATACTTTATTACCATGCCAAGAGCTGGAAGTTGAACTCAGACAAATTCAACATTGAAATAAGATGTAATTTGATACCACTTAAGGCAGAGAAACATAGCAATGATTTGTTGAGAAGTGTAAGGGAATAGAAGGGAAATTATTCTAGTCCTGCATATTTTAGAATCTCTCCACTCCAGACCCCTCAGATCTCAGAGATAAAATTATACAACTTTCTAAAAGATAACCCTGGAGCCATAAACTGAGGAAACAATCTTCAGCCCACGTCTGTAGAGAGGTCTGCATGTCTACAGTAAGTTTTTTGGCCCAGTATCTATAGCTCACAGTCTGCAAGTTTGCTGTCTGTACTGATCCTCTTGTCTTCTTAACATTTATGAGTCCATAATGAGGCAGATGTTACAATATGATCTCAGGCGTAAGCATTTCATGCAGATGTAAGAATAAAAGTACCTAATTTCATTTTTTGAGGTAGAAGGGGATAGGTCTATGTGCCATGTTGTCACAAGCACATACAAAACAACCACACCACGTCAGTGGAGAGGTACATTGTTATGGGGTGAAACATAGTTTCAGCTGTTAAAACAGTTTCCCTTTGTTCGGGTTTTTTTCCTCTTCTGGTGGGACTGGGGAGGGGGATTTGGGGTGGGGTTGAGGGTTTTTAGGGGCTTTCGGGAGGGGGAAGGAACAGGGTGTGTTTTAAACTTTGTCTTTTTTATGTTTATAAGAAACAAGACAGGCAAGCAGAGTGGCAGGACGGGTGCAGGTTCCACGCTCCGTCCCCGGGATGTGCGGCGGGAACAGCCCTGCGGCTGGTTCGCCACCCGGCGGCGGTGGCAACCTGGGGCCGTCTTCCTGCTGGGGGGTGCTGCTGCCAGCATTTGCCCAGCAGCTGCCAAGGGCACAGACCCACTGGGGCGGCGGCAGCGTGGCATGGTGGGTGCGGTGTCCCCCCAGCTGTCAGCAGAAAATCACCGCCGAGCGCTGGCAGATTAGGCTCAGCTATTCCCGGCACTGCATGCATGCGCAGTGGGTTTCCCATGCGCCTGAAACACGGCGCCAAACAGTGAATGCTGGTGGCCCTCGCAGCAGGGGAAACCACCCTGCCACGAGTGGCTGCCTCTGTCATGTGTGTTGAAGGCAGCCCAGTGCTGGTGCCCAGGGTCCCCAGGGCACTCCGTGGTGCCTGCAGGTAGCCTCATCCCCCCTCGGGCCCTGGCCATGAGGCATTTTTGTGGGAAGCGTCGCCATGTTGCCTCATGGTGAGATCTCGCAGAGGGGCGGTTCCCGGGTGCCATTTAGCCAATCCAGAGGCAACCTGTGCCCAGGAGGGACTCTGAGATCGTGCGGGATTAGGCTCCCTATAAAGCAGTGATCCTGGAGGCCATCTTTCTCTTTCAGGGCTCGTCGGTCATTGGAGTTGCATCTCTACTTGTCTCTGCTCCCACAGCATGAGCAACTTTGCAGCTTCAGTAGCAGCGGGGGCAGCGCAGGGGCTGAGGACCACATCATCTCACCAGCTGTGGTATTTCTGTCCCCTGGGGTCCTCTTTGGTTTCCTTTTATTGTTCCTGTTTTTCAGGAAACCTCGGCGAGGACCCAGCGCCTTCCTAGCTTCTTCCCTCACACCAGCAGCCAGCCTTGGAGGAGCTCATTCTGTCTGTCCCTGCATTTTATTGTCGGGTTTCTGTGTGTGTAAAATAAACTTATTAGTTTGTTCTTGATTTTCTATTGAGTTCTCTCTCACTATTAACACCCACTAGCGTCCAAACTGGACATATGTTTAGCCCAAGGTTGTTGTTAAACCTTGACAAAATTAGTTATGTAGGGATGAAGACAGAAAGTAAGCAATGAAATAATAGTTCTTTGGTGTTCCGCTGTTTTGGAGTTAGCAGTTCTTCATTCCAGAACTTTTAAAGCATCAGTTTCACTGTAGCTCCATTCTCGATAATCCCTCTTTCCAAAGCACTCAGGTACAAGCTATCTCAGTCACCTGTGGATGATACCTGTTTATCTATTCACACTGCTCACCTGAGTCAGAAGTAATTCTCTATTACCTCAGTATAGTTGAGAGCTTGGTAGATATTTTTGGTTTTGTCTGCCTCATGAGGTACCTTTTATCTGCTGAATTGGGATATTTTAACCTAATTGATTTGGTGTCCTTAAGGCTTCTGGCACTACCACCAGCTAGTGTTTGGGGGGGGGGGGGGGGTGTTGTTTTAGTTTGTTTTTTGTGGTTTTTTGTGTTTTGTTGATTTGGGCTTTTTTCCTATAGTATGTAGAGCTTTCATAGATTAATAGTATGAATGACTTTATCTTATTGCAAACGCATTGTACCTTATTGTGGTAAAATCACCATTATTAATGAAATGTACCTCATGCAATTCATAGAATCTTAGAATGGTTTGGGTTGAAAGGGATCTGAAAGATAATTCAGTTCAAACACCCTTGCCATGGGCAGGGATACCACCCATTAGATCAGGTTGCTCAGGGATCCATCCAACCCAGCCTTTAACTCTTCTAAGCTGATGCGACAGCCACAACTTCTCTGGGCAACCTGTGCAAGTGCCTCACTACTGTGTGAGTAAAAATGTATTCCTAACATCTCTCATCTTTTATGTTGAAACCATACCCTGTTATCCTATCACTACCCTTGTAAAAAGTCACTTTCCTTCTTTTTTTAAGTATGTTAAGTACTGAAATGTCTCAATGAATTCTCCCCTGAGCTTTCTCTTCCCCAGGCTGAACAACTCCAGCTCTCATAGCCTATAACAGATTCACGTTTTTCTTGTGCTGACTCCAGACCTGGACGTAATACATCACGTGAGGTATGGATAGAATGGCTAGGAATGGATAAAAAAGTTATACAGTAGGATTGGTATAAGGAAATCCTCAGGTTTTGATTCCCAAAATGTGTCCTCACTAGAGAAAAACCTTGAAAAACTCTCAACAAATGGTAAAACCTGGACAGCTTCTCTTCCATTCTACAACATCTGATGGAAAGATGCTGTGCTCTTTCCATATGCTACAGTGTCTCTGTCCTAACTCACTGCTTCAGCTTTCATAGCTGAAGCTCGTTACAGCTTCGTCCTCAGTCTCTTTCCTTCCAAGAATTCCATGTTGCCAGGATTATTAAAACTAGATTATTTTGAAAAAGAAAAAAAAAAACAATCATTGGAAAATAAACCACCCTAAATAAACAGAGTTGCCTTTATATATCTGAAGGGAACTACAGAGGGTACAATAAAGGTATGGTAGGTCCTTGTTTTGCAGTTATTTCATGTCATTCAGTTTCTAAAGAAGAAAACAGGGCTGAAAGTTGATTAGTGATGTAGCCCTGTGCAAAGTATTCTGGCCTGTGTGGGAGTTACACTCCTGTTTCACCTCTGGTGAGGATAGAGGTCCCTGATGTTCACTACTTGTCTCCATTCCACCTATCAATATTATTCTGAAAGCTGAGTAAGTGCAAAGAAATCAGTTCTTAAGGTCTACATCATACCTTTTTTTTTGTACAATAAACAGCATTTTTGATGTAGTCAAAAAGAGTGAGAACAAAATAAACCTTTGATCTTCTTCCATAAAAGCTACATTATAATTTTTTTCATGTCCTTTTCTCTTTTTCCACTCTGCAGTCCCTGGAGCATCAGCACAGTGTTTTCTTCATAAGCAGATTTCAACATAGACTTGAAAATGTCACTGTTAACAATGATGTATCCCAGATGTACAGAGAGCACTGCAGTCATCAATAGTTCTTTCTTTAAGCCCTCAAGGCTCTGAACCACTGATTTAAAGGAAAGCAAGGGAAGAAAAGGGTTAGATAGTAAATAAATTTGACTAGTATCATGAATTTAACATGTTGGCTGACGCAACTAGCTGGCTGAAGCAATGCCTCAAACATGGAATAGTCTGCCATACAGTCCACTTGAAGCTTCAGCTGAAATTGCTAGTGAGTCCAATAACATTTTAAATTTAAAGACTATATTTCACAACACTCTTCCCTTAAATCAATTACTTGTTTAAACACAGATAATCAAACACCTTAAGTAGACAAAATGGCAGCTTTGAACTAATTCAAACCATTTTGCTTATTGTAGTGTCTTATTCCTCAAGATATTAGGGACTTTCAATAATTCTGTTAATGAATAATGCTCCACAGTGTCTCATTAGTGAGTGGGAAAGGGCTCCACTGTGAAAGAATAAATATTACTATTTCCTTATAACAGATGGGGAAACTGAGGCAAAAAATACTTTCCAAGGAGAGTGTCTAGTTCAATTAGCAGATCCAGGAAAACTAAACATAACCCTGAACTGCTGTTCAGGACATGACAATAAATATGACAAAGATGATTGGCTGAGACAGTTCTTCTAAAAGAAAACATTAAATTCAGAAACAAAAATCTTGCTTTGCAGAGAAAAAAAAAAAGCATGACCGTGCATGGAAAGCTTTCTGGCTGGGAAGCTACTCAGAGTAAAAGGAGCCGAGGCTGTTGGTCAACAGTGGCTGAATATGATCCAGCAGTGTGCCCAGGTGGCCAAGAGGGCCAATGATTTGTATCAGAAATACTGTGGCCAGCAGGACCAGGGTAGTGATTGTCTCCCTGTACATGGTGCAGGTGAGTGAGGCCATACCCTGAGTCCTGTGTCCAGTTTTGGGCCTCTCACTACAAGAAAGACATTGAAGTGCTGGAGCATATCCAGATGAGGGCAACAGAGTTTATGAAGGATCTAGAGAGTAAATCCTGTGAGAAGTGGCCGAGGGAGCTGGACAAGCTCTGCCTGGAGACAGTTTGATGCTCTCTATACCCACCTGACAGGAAGCTGTAGTAAGCTGGGGCATCAGTCTTTTCTCTCAGATAACAAGTGATCGGATGAGAGAAAATGACATGAAGTTGCCCATGGGGCCATTTAGATTGAATACTGTGAAAAATTTCTTTGTGGAAAAGGTTGTGAAGAATTGGAACAATCTGACAAGGGAAGTGGTGGAATCACAATCCCTGGAAGGGCAAAAAAAATATGTGGTTATGGCACTTGAAAGATATACAAAATAAACAAGTAAAAACTCTCTGTAAGAACATTTTTAGTAAGGGAAAAAAACAAGAAACAGTTTAAAAAAAATTACTATGTACAATGAATCCATCACTGCAAAGGAGAAATGTCTGATGCCTTTCTTCTGTGAAAAAGTTGAATGTGATCAGGTGTTTAACAAAGCAGGAAGGACGAATGAATTTAAGAATTCTTAGAAACACAGATATTCTCAAATATACAAGACCCAATTATATCCTCCATTTAGTATTCAGAGAACCACTCTGAGATCTCAGAGAACATACACAAATTTGTTGGCGACAAAAACAAAAACAAAAAATTAATAATGAAGTGACAACATTTAAGTGGGAGAAAAGGAAGAATAGAGGAGCTTTATGTCCCAGAAAAGTGCCATCATAAATAAACTATTTGTAAAACCTTAGATGAGAACAGGGAGATAGTTTTTTCTTTTACAAAGAAAATTTCCCTTTACAGGCAGGGAAAAAAGCAACAGATAATCTATATCGTCATTCTAGACAGACTTTCATGATGTTTGATATATTGCTCTCAGAAGAAATCTTAGGAAGGGTCTGTAAATTTGGTATAAAGGTGGCTGGAAAGTCATATTCAAAAAGTAGCTTCAAGTGTTTGCCTTTAAAGTGAAATGATACATAAGGTGGAGTTCCCAAGGAGTTTATCTTTAGCCTTATACTCATATCTGCCCAAAGGAATATGGACTGTGTTTATTAAACACACAGATGATACTAAGTGGCAAACACATCAGAAGGAAAGATTAAAACTCCGAAGGGATAATTTTTTTTTCAAAAGAAAAGAAAAATACCACTTAAAATTTAATGAGAATAATTAGAGGGCATAAGCATAACCAACCAAATTTAAAAAAAAAAAAAATTGGAGAAAAGATGGCTTAAGTAACCAGTAACCCAGGAAAATATTTGGGATTCTGGTGGAACACTACTGGCTGTATACCTGTGGATGGTATAGTAAAATATCTACACTCTAACATGTGCTATATAACGTATGTGAGTTAAAGCTTCCACTGCAATCACTGCTGCTAAAATCTTTAATTGTGTCCAGTTCCTAATATTGAATATAGGAGATTAATGTACGAATCAGAGACTGTTGAGGGGAAAATACAAAGTTATTAGTGGTCTGGAAGTCATAATCTATATGGAAATATTGAAGGAATAGTGTTTTTTTTTTTTTGTCTAGAGTAGAGAAGACTGATAGATAACATCATACATGTTCACAGTCCCTCTAAGTTCTACATATGGACATTATATCCATGACACATAGGACATAAATTAAGGGCTGAAACTGCAAAAAGAAAAAAAAATAAGTTTAGACACATCAGTAGATCACTGAGGATAGCAGAGTACTGAGCAAATTTTCCTGGCAGCTTTTGGAATGCCAACCATCAACCCATTACAAGGAAAAATTACACATATAATCCTCAGAATTACACAGGAATAGCTGACCACACCTTGAGGCAGATGGATAGACTAGTGAATTTCTTCTATTCTTTTAAAGGGCTATTTTTCTGTGACTCAAACAAGGGAAAAGTCTTATCAAGAAGAAGCTTGCAAAAGCACTTAACTTTAATAGGAATTTTTGAAAATCAAGCTCAGAATGGAAAATCTGATTGTGAGATTTTCTTCTTCATCTCCTAAGACAAATATTTTATTACAGGTATCATCATCAATAACTAAAACCAAAAATATTTTGAGAAAGATTTTTCAGTTATTCATGAGAATAGTTATTTCCAGTAAAGCTCTGCAACTACTGGGATGGACACTGAACATGTGGCTGTTGATTTTCTTTCCCAAAGAGTACTAGTACTAGTACCCTTGAAAGCACATCCTTGTTGAGGCTAGAAATGTAGCACTTGTATTTGAAGAATTGCAAGTTCTCTTAGAATTACAATTTTTCGTTTCACTGTGATAATCCTGCTTGTGATAACAAAAAGATCTTTTGGCTCCTGGGGCAAGATCTCCATGTGAAATTTCCTTAGGTATTAGCCTTCATTAATTTTATTTTGACAAAAAGTCAATGGCTCCTGAGGCCTGTAAAATTTAAAGCCACTGGAAAATGTAAAGTCTGAAGTCTGGGACTGATGTTGATAGCATATTTCTCCTCTTATTTGCTCCCACTTGAGGAATCACATCTCAAACAAGACTCTTGCTGTTCTGCTGTCACTGTGCCTTGATTTAGTCAGTCACGATAATATCCTTTCTTTTCATGCCTATTTATTTTCAGTTCCCTACACGATTTCCGAGCTTATTTGCAATAGCAGAAGACTGTAAATTTAAAAACTCTCCATTCCTGGGGCATCTTGTACTTCTATGACTACACAAAGAGGCTGAGTGCTCTCAGTTCCCAGGGAAAGCCAAGAGCAATCAGCCACATGGAGATATTTTTATTATCATTCTCTTCAAATATCTGTGTATGAGTATCAAATAGCACAGATGTAGGTCTAAAAATAAATATTCCTGGCTGAAAACCTTTCCCGTTGATAATCCTACATAGTTTGTGTTTGAGGATTTTTTATTATTATTATTCTTTTTCCTTTTAAGTAGAAGAGTGAGAATCAGTTCCAGGAATGGAAATTGTGCCAAATTATTTTCCGTGCTAGAACATATGCTTAAACTGAGAAGAANCTACACGATTTCCGAGCTTATTTGCAATAGCAGAAGACTGTAAATTTAAAAACTCTCCATTCCTGGGGCATCTTGTACTTCTATGACTACACAAAGAGGCTGAGTGCTCTCAGTTCCCAGGGAAAGCCAAGAGCAATCAGCCACATGGAGATATTTTTATTATCATTCTCTTCAAATATCTGTGTATGAGTATCAAATAGCACAGATGTAGGTCTAAAAATAAATATTCCTGGCTGAAAACCTTTCCCGTTGATAATCCTACATAGTTTGTGTTTGAGGATTTTTTATTATTATTATTCTTTTTCCTTTTAAGTAGAAGAGTGAGAATCAGTTCCAGGAATGGAAATTGTGCCAAATTATTTTCCGTGCTAGAACATATGCTTAAACTGAGAAGAAATACCACAGAATGACAACACTTTTAACCTCACTTGACAATATTCTCTTGCCATGCACATAAGGACTGTACAGCCAAGAAGGCTGGTTAAAAGTCTGATAAATTTAGGATGACTGATGTTGAAAGCAATTTTGGAGATCAACATTCTACACACTGAACCACCAAAATGTGTGAAGACTTGAGTGATATGTATACCTAGGTAACCCTGCAGGCAAGAGGAACAAATGCAGGATACATAATATTTATAACACTGAGAAAGATTTTTCTGCTGCAGGAATACTGCATGACTAATGAACAGATGAACAGAAAATACAGTGTAAGATTTCCATGTTTTGTCGTCTTTTGTTGTCTCTTTGTGCTGTCTGAGAGCAGATCCTTCCTTTGCTGCAATTGATGATATAATTTCTTAAAAACATCAAATGGAGCTCTGTTTAAGTACCTAGTCATCTCTGAAAGACTATATGGGGAAAGATGAAGCCAATGACCAAACACAGAGTAGACAGAGAGCCTCCACCTGTCTGCGAAGCTGAGCTCAGCAAAAGACTTGTGTCTTTCCTGTCATTGTAGAGAGATAAAATTGATCAGATAGTTTGGACTCAGAAAATGCCTATTTTTCTTTGTTGTCTGTAACGCTGACAGAGGACACAATGAATATCAACTGCAGGGTATAGAAATGTTTGTGCAATTGGGTTTGCCATAGGTTGAGAGTGCAGGCTTATAAATGGCTTTAAGCTAATAGGGAAAATAAAAACAGTATGATTTGGTGGTAAGTTCAAAATTCTATTAATGGGAAAGAAGAAAAACAATCCATATGTAAAGCCAAGAACTTATTGTTACTATAATTGTAATCTTAACAAAGTAATCAAAGAGTTATTATTAGTCTAGATATTAAAAGAAAAAGAAGAAAAAAAAAGAAATTAAAGAATATCGCCACACATAAAAGGTCTCAGGAATAGCAGTGAGCAAGCTAAGATGATTTTTATATGCACAGTCCCTATCTTCTATCCTTTTTCCTGGTATTGTATTCATTTTTTCACTAGCATCCAGACCCTAGAGTTCACAGGTTCCACCTGGCCAGGGAAGGGGAAATGGGTGTAAAGCATCCCAAGGCCTTCTTGGGAAGAGTATGATGCTAGTGGTGATGAATTCTTACTTTTTGGAATCTGTTTGGCNAAACTATCTGAAATATTTTACTGTTGGAATTGCTCCCTGGTATATGATTTCTGTTCCTTTATTTTTTGGTCCCATTTGATTTTTGTTCTACTTCATCTGTTCCTTGTCTTGAGGGATGCCTAGTCTAACAAATAAATAAACTGTCAGATTAACTCTTCTGCTCCTTGTCATCTACATACCTTCTAGGGTTTTTTCAGGCTTCTTGTTACATACCTCCAGCTCCCATGTTGTGNTCATTGTTCTGTTTGTTATTCCTAAATCCAATTTTGTCCAGCTCCTGATCTGAGTTTCTTTAACTGACCATATCTGATCTGTTTACAATATCCGTTTACAGTCCTTGTGTCTACCTGTACGCCATGTAGTTAAACCAAATTAAAACAAAGCTGCAATCAGGTAAGGACAAGCTCAGAAAGACCAAGCCTGACAGGCTTCAGTCCCTTGGCCTTGCAAACTCAATGCAAATCCTGTGATTTTGGCTAATAAGGGCACAACCATATGACTTGGCTGCAGGGCTACATTTTCTGAATGAGTTGTTTTTCANTTTTCACAGCAAAATGACTTTTTTGGTTGCTATTGTGATCTGCAAAAACTTCACTGCTCACTTAGCTCACTTGCTTAAAAACTAAGCATATTTTGGTAAGGTTAGTTTTTTTATTCACAGTAACAGTGAGGACCTTAATAACAAGCTCTTAGTCATACCTTCNAAGCAGTTCATATTCGTTCCAAATGAGGTATAGCATGAATCACCTATTAGTGAGAACAGAGATCTAGATATCCAGTTTTATAGTCAACCATTCTAGTAGGAGCTGACAATTAACAGCCTTAGAATTCTCTTCACAACCTGCAGAATCAGCCTTAGCATGCAAATAAACACTTTAAATTAGCAAGGTCAACTTCTACTTTTATGGCAAGACGAAGAGAGGGAGAGATCTTAAGAAATTACACCAAGCAGTGAGAAGTTGTATGGTAGTTAATGGTAGATAGTTTTCCTCACTGCAATATGCTTAAAAGCACAGACATGTATTGAAAGAGGGCTGATTTCCTAATCCTGAGACTTTCTCCCTAATCTTTCTAGTATCATATTCCTAGAGAAACTGAAACCAATTTACAAGATCTGTTTAGGACTAGACACTGACATAACAAACAGCTCACTGACAAGTGCAGTCTAACAGTCTTCCTCATAGCTTTCTTCAGAAGTGCAGAACTACAGAATCTTAAAAGCTACAT